>JANHFN010009896.1:137956-148697 GCA_032468175.1 Toxicocalamus goodenoughensis
CACCATCCTTGCTTGGCGCCGGGCAGAGTGCAAAGAGCTTCGCCTGGGGCGCCCAGCGCAGCTGACAGGCGGGCCCTCCTGCCCGGCAGCAGAGCTCTCACCAAGGCAGCAAGCACCTCCCCACCGGGCCCTCCGCTCATCCCACCAGGGCCGCGCCGGAGCCATGCGGAGTGGGCAGAGCTGGGAAAGCGAGCTGTGGGTATGTGCCAGCCTACCAAGTGAAAGAGCCGGACTGACCCAAGCTTGGCATCCTTCCCAAGTCCCTCCAGCCTGAACCCGAAGGGGCCACCGGGAGAGGCCGCCCGAGGCAGTGATAGCGCCCACCCGTCCGTGGACAGGGAGGCAAGGTGACAGCCTGCGCCGCGTCCTCCGAGCTGAGCCTCGCTGAGTCAGCGCCTCTGCCTGATGCCCATTCCGCTGCAGCATTTGGAGATGCATGGGGATGGGGACAGGCTGGACGAGGGGTGGAAAGGATGGGTGGCTTCTGGCTCTCTCCGCCGGCCAGAGAAACAGCGCTGCCATCACCTCGCCTCCCTGTCCTCCCTGCCAGCTTGGGGTGGGCAAGGTCACCCATATTTCTTTCAGGAATACTGTTTTCAAGCCAGGTTTTAATTCTTACCTTATTTATACTATGCTAATAGGGAATTTTACATTTTTTCCCTTTTAAATTTTATCCTGTTCATTTCAGCCCATTGCTGAATCCTGTCTAGATCTTTCTGAACCTTCTCTCTTTCATCTAAAGCATTGCATGGAATAATCCCTCCCGGTGATGATGATGATTTTGTAATTTAAGGGACACTAATCTGATTAATTCCCTTGTTTTCCCACTGAATCCAGTGAGAAACCTGCCCCCTCAGTACTGGGCTGTTTTCTAAACTAAACTTTAGTGGTACAATTTCAGACGATTCCTGAAGGCCACAGAAAAAATGATGAAGAGCTGGTTTCAGCTTGTGAGAAATAGTACAAAGTGAATTTTGTTCAATAGGATTCTGTTTAAATATTTCCTTTTATTTCTGTTCCCTGTGAAGGTTTTTAAAATTCAATTCTTGTGAATCTTCTCTACAATCATGGATTCTTCTCTAAAATCAGTTGCTTCCTGGTGAGATATGGATGTATTCTACCAGGTTGTGGTAGAATCTGATATATCCAGATGCGTTATATCAAAGTTTAGATTTAATATAATTTTAAAAAATCTATAGCACCTGCTTGAAAATGTCTAATCCTTTACCTGTTTAGTTTACAGTTGTTTGTTTCTTCTGAAGAAATGCAGTTCTCCAGTTCAGTTCACTGAATAATTGCTGTAGTGTAGCACTGAAACTTAATTGCTTTTAGAGAATTCAGGTTTATTGATTTTACTGTGACCAGTAACACCTTTAATTCATCCTACTCCAATAATTAATTCAAAAAGTAATGGTAGATTAGAGAGTTTACAGTATTGAAGAACATAGTATATCAGTAAATTGTACCAAAGATAATGTTACAAGAACCCTTGTAATGGGCTTAGGGGCTTAATCCATTTAAAATGTTAAAAGAGTTTTAGTTGGCGTTCTAGCCCTCATACATTATAATAATTAAAGAGTTATAGTCTGGGGATGCTTGTTGTCTAGTTTGTTGTCTAGTTGACACAACAGTTGTGGTCTCTTCTGAACAGAAACACCAGCCTATGTGTATAGCTGCTTTTCAAGACATTTTGGATACTCCTGCTGTTTCAAAACACAGTAACACAGTACTTAGGCTATTCATTGAGACAAAATGGAAAATGGTAACAATTACACAGGCTCTTTTGAACATGCCAGTTGGTTCAGATGTGATCGATGTCAGTGTTACAAGTTTTTATGTATTTATGAGTACAGAGAATATTTTTGTCGATTTTTTTTATTGATGGAAAAAACTAAGTTACTATGATATACAAGCCACCCAGAATCACCTTGTAGGGAGATGGGAAGCATAGAAATTTAATAAATGAATAAATATATAGAATTGTATATGTAATTCTGCTGTATTTAAAAAAATACAACTGCCCCATTATATAAGATAATTTCACCAGATATTTAAATTTCGATGCAAGTTTTGAAAAAAATAAACTTCCTGGTGTGAGCAAGGAATAATGGGCAGTAGTGGACATTATTAATTTCTGCCTGTCTCTGCTGTGCTACAACTCATTTTAATGTCCATTTGCTGAAATGAAGAACAGAATTAGGCTTCTTTTATTTATCTACTAGCTGCTGGAGTGCTCCTGAGCATCAGTCAACATCCAGATCTTGCTTTCAAAGCTGTAAAAGTTTAGGCCTCTCCCATCTAGAATGTTTATGTCACACATGATTCCCCCTGAACTCATCAGAAATTACATTCACCCCCCTTCCTTAACAGCCTTCAGAAATAAGGAGGCTGATGATCAGAAGGGGATCTTTGCAATTGTGCCTCATATATAGAAAGTGGTCTCCAGAAACTCATTAGTACTAAATCTGATGTTCTTCCCAGCATAAAGCAATAGCAATCTTAAAATGTGCATGTCATTTACTGAAGGGGCTTACTGGTTTCTGCTAAAGTCATAGTGCTCAGTTGAACTCCTATTGAGGCTGCTTTGACTTTTGTGATCAACATATGATCAACATATGATTATACAGGTAGTCCTCGACTTAACGATCACAATTGAGCCCAACATTTCTATTGCTAAGTTAGACAGTTAAGTGAATTTTGCCCCGTTTTATAACTTCTCTTGCCACAGTTAAATAGATCACTGCGGTTGTTAAGTTAGTAACATGGTTGTTAAGTGAACCTGGCTTCCCCATTGATTTTACTTGTCATGAAAAATGATCACATGATACTGGGATACTGCAACTGTCATAAATATGAGTCAGTTGCCAAGCGTCTGATTTTTAATTATGTGACTGTGGGGATGCTGCAAGAGTCATAAGTATGAAAAACGGTCATAAGTCACTTTTGTCAGTGCCAGTGTAACTTCAAATGGTCACTAAATGAACTGTTGTAATCGGGTGGGATTCAATTTTTTTACACAACCGGTTCTGGGGATGTGGCTAGGTGGGTGTGGCCATGTGACTGGGTGGGTGTGGCTTTTTAGGCAGCAAACCCCCTTTTTTGCCTCCTTGGGGGCATTTTTGCTCCCAGAAAGCTTCCCTGGGTCCCAGGAAGGCAAAAAATGGAGTGTGGGGGAGGTGCAGCTGTGTACCCCCTTTTGCCTCCTGGGCCTCAAGGAATTCTGGGCAAAGCAGTACGACAGTGAGGGGGATCCCGGCACAGGTGACCATCAGAACAACTGATAGTTGGGAGGAGAAAAAAAAGAAATACCTTAAAGAATTACTGGGCAGGGAAGAATGCAGTCAGTGATGTCGGTCATGCGTGCAATGTCATGCATGCGCGATAAGGTCTGACTGGTCGGGTAGGGTTGGGGTGGGCGGAGAAGGGAGGGACCAGCCAGGTGCACGATTTGCCAGTTCTCCGAACTGCACAGTATCATAACAACCGGTTCTATAGAACTGGTCCGAAACGGTAGAATCCCACCCTTGGTTGTAACTCATGGACTGTCTATATAACTTTTAAAGGGGGAAAAATCATGTTAACTTAACAAGCAAATAATCTAAAAATAAGAACAGAAGATTGTCAAACATTCCCAAATAGCGAATGACTTTTTAATATCAGTCTTTTGGATATGATTTTTTTAAAAGTTAAATGAGATAGAGCCAGTTGCTTTCTTCTTAGGTATTTGGGATTGAATTGTAAAATATTCAGAACCATTTTGTGGTGATTCTTTGTTTTCTACCCTTTGTTTCTTCTCATACTTTCCCCCCTATCTCTCCTTTCCTTTTTCATCAGCTACATATATGAGATTTAATTAAAATATGGGTTTCAGATTTTTTTCTATTTTTTTCTTACTATTTTTATTTATTCTATTTTAATTGTATTCCACTTTTATTATATGAGTCCATGGAATTATCTTAATTTTCAAGCACATTTTGGACTCCTCCCCAAAAATATGTATCTCAAGAGAAAAGTAAATTGATAAGCAGAGCTCTAAGTCTCAGAGTGGAAATATTTGTATTTTGATTTTGGACAATGCTACTGACAAGAATAGCCTCAAATTGCCTAAACTGACCAAAATATATACCTAGAAATCAACACGGTACCCTTGGCTTAACACAGTGTGAATCCTCAAAAATCTGCCTGTCCCATGTACATAAAGATGCACGATGTAGATTTAATTTAATTTAATTTATATTCTACCTTTATTATCTTTACAAACAACTCAAGGCAATGAACATATCTCACATGCTTCCTATTTTCCCACAACAACAACCCTATGAGTTGAGTTGAGCTGAGAGAGGTGGAACATAAATTAAATTTTGTGAACTTGTTTTTGCTATATTGCAATAAAAAGGTAAAAGTTTCCCTGTCAGTTGTGTCAGATTCTAGGCTACGGTGTTCATCTCTGTTTCTTGACTGAGGGAGCCAGATAGTCTAAAGACAATTTCAGTAGTCATGTGGCGCGTGGAGCGCTGTTACCTTCACACTGAAATGATACCTATTAATCTCACATATGCATGCTTTTGGAACTGCTCTTGGTGGACAAGAGCTGGGGTAGAAATGGGAGCTCATCCCATTGCGTGGAGCTTGGGTCTTAACCTGGGTAGCCAGCACTTCAGCTGACAAGCTTAGCGTCTTCAACCATCCCATCCCCTTTTTCATTTTGTACATATATTCTTGTTAGATAACACCTGTTATTCAAACACAACAGTTAATTTCTCTCTATGATATTGTAAAATAGAAGTGGTAACTGTTTTTCTTTTCCAGGAGGCCGTGAGCAACGGTAGGTAGGTAGGTAGGTAGGTAGGTAGGTAGGTAGGTAGGTAGGTAGGTAGGTAGGTAGGTAGGTAGGTAGGTAGGTAGCAGGGAGATAGATATCCAGCAGATATAGACTAAGGTTGGATGAAGGACCAGAATCTGTGAATACAGGAAATTTGGCTAGCATCTGGAACGCAATCCAGAACAAGAATCTAAATTGTTGATTTGTCTTTGTCACAGTCCCCCAGACCAGCAGACATCCAGAGGAAGACAGGATGGAACCAACATAGGGAAGCCACCACTGTTGCTCTCACTGTTACAAAATTCCTCCTTAGTTGTAGGTTGCTTCTCTCCTTGGTTAGTTCCCATCCGTTGCTTCTTGCCTTCTGGTGATTTGGAAAATAAATCTCTTCTCCTTGCTGGCAGCCCCTCCATTCTTTGCAGTGGGCTAAATCAACAGAATTTGGCAGGGGGTGTATGTGTGTGGACCGGAACTGTGAACAGGCTCCCAAAAAATATTCTGCACACCTCAGCCTGGGTGTGATCCATGTGGCACCCCACCCCTGATGCACACCAACCCCTAGTTTGCAGGCGGGGGGCGGAAAGTTTTCTCTGAGAGCAGCCTCTTGGGATGGATAGGCACTTGATCAAGCTCGTAACATCATTAGCCAACATGAGCAGAGATTAAGCCTCTCCGAAGCATGTGGCAAGACATAATTAGCAATAAAAGTCACGCCAGGAGCAAAATAAGCTGTGGGTGAAAGAGAAGGAGGGCATCTATTTACGTGTGTGCAGAAAGACCCCAAATAAAATAGCGGTTACAGAGCCCCTGACATGGAGGAAGAATCCTAGAATTTGTGTTCAAGGGTTTCCTTTAGGAGGCCAAGGATTAGTCTACCAAGGAGCAGGCAAGCTCCTGAGGTCATCAAAAGACTTAGAACAGAATAGAATAACAGAGTGGGAAGGGACCTGGGAGATCTTCTAGTCCAACCCACTGCTTAGGCAGAAAACCCTATAGCATTTCAAACAACTGGTTGTCCAATCTCTTCTTAAAAACTTCCAGTGTTGGAGTATTTACAACTTCTGGAGGCAAGTGGTTCCACTGGTTAATTGTTCTTCCTGTCAGGAAGTTTCTCCTTAGTCCCAGCTTGCTGGTTGTTTTTAATGCGTTTTTCTTTGCAGTCTTGCTGACTAAGAGGTCCTGCTCTGAGGTGAAGTTTTTAGCCTTCCCCTAGAAGCAAAGGTAGTTGGCGTCTTTTAGAGGAAAACCATGGTGGTGGGCTTTTCCTAGAATCATGATGGGCTGTCCTAGAAGCCATGGTAGTGGATGTCACTTCAAAGCAAGCAATGGTGGTGGGTTTGTCCTACAAGCAAGCAATGGTGGTCAAAGGTTGTCTATCACCTTTGATGAAACGTCACATTCTTTGCTTGATGGAGAATGCTTGTAGAGAGCGAATGGTCAATATTTGTAGATTTTTTCAAAGTAAGGAACACAACTAGGCCTAAATGGGGAACATGGGTGCCCAAGACATCTGAGACTGCATGGGATGGTTCATGCTTCGTCATGTGCTCTCTTGGGATTGGGAAATCGGCAACTTTCTTGGCCACATGGAAATTGCTGAAGCTCAGCAACCAGACAGTCCGTAGGTTAAGAGTGTTGTAGAAGCAGAAGAACATTACCTTGTGGTAGTCAAAAATCAGGAGGAATTTGTTCCTGTAGTCTCCAACTAAATACGTAAATGAATGAACGAACAAGTCCATACCAGGTGTCCCTTTTGGTGTGACTAAGTATCTGAGATAAAAGTAGACGTGATTGTATGTCAAATGAAATTAAAACTTAAAAAAAAAAGCTAGGAGGAGAAAGAAGGAATAATAATAACCTGGCCGATGGGGTCAAAGTTCCATAATTTGAAGTCCATGGATGTGGCCAAGACAATTTTCTGATTTAGATGCAAGTAGGGAATGCAGATGTTGGATGATTCCAAACTCAAGCTCACTGTATCATGGTTTAGTGTGATATGCGGTTACGGGAAAGTCACTGATGTTCTTATCCTTGTCACTTTCCTCCTAAAACCTTTCCAGGCCCTCAACGCCTTTCTTCGACCTGTTGCAGCACAAATACAGAGAGATTTGGATGGATGAGCAGAGGGCAGTCATCAAAGCTGAAAAAGCTGAGAAGAAACAAAAGGTCAGATGACTTTTAGAAGGCCTAAAAATCAACCGTTCTCTTGTTGACACACTTAGAAGCCATAAGCTGCTTCAACTTGATATAGGGAAGACAACAACCCAATTACAGCTTCTCAACCTTAGGAACCCTAAGATGTGTGGCCTTCAGCTCCCAGCTGAGGATTTCTGGGAGTTGGGGGTCTATACATCTTAAAAGTTGCCAAGGCTCAGAAACTCTGGTCTAAATGGTCAAATTTCTTTGATGGACCTGCTTTCTGAAGAAGATCAGCAAACGACTCTTGGGGTTTATTTATATTTTTGTCAGTCGTCCTTTAGAGTTAACAGTGTGGATTTTCTTTATTCTTGTTCATTTATTACTTACATTTTGTTTGATGTCCTTTGAAAGGAAAAGTTAGGTCTTCAAATGACCTGGTTATCAAATGTGTTAGATGATCCCAGCATGAGTGGCAGGCTAATTATGTAGCATAAACAGAAATAATCAGATATCTTCTTCAAGGTGTACCGTATATCTCACCTTTGTGAGGAACTACCAAGCAAATATAAGG
Source organism: Toxicocalamus goodenoughensis (assembly GCA_032468175.1). Taxonomy (NCBI): domain Eukaryota; kingdom Metazoa; phylum Chordata; class Lepidosauria; order Squamata; family Elapidae; genus Toxicocalamus; species Toxicocalamus goodenoughensis. The sequence continues at coordinate 145,489 of JANHFN010009896.1, forward strand.
CGCCTGCCATGATTTGGAATAAGATTTCCAAATATTCAACATGGGAACCAACTTTTCTGTTCCTCATTAAGTCTCCAAAACTTTCCAGCTTTGGAAATGTCTGCTCTCCTGACCACGTTTCAACAATTTTCCATAGTCTTCCCAACCATGTCTGTAAGGTAAAGGTAAAGTCTCCCTCCTTGCACATCCATGCTAGTCGTTTCCGGCTCTAGGGGGCGCTGCTCATCTCCCTTACAAAGCCAAAGAAGAGCCAGCGCTGTCCGAAGGCGTCTCCGTGGTCCTGTGGCCGGCAGGACTCAACGCCTTTCAAAAGCACACGGAACAGCTGTTTCCTTCCCGCCAAAGGGGTCCCTGTTTTTCTACTTGCATTTTTTTACATGCTTTGGAACTGCTAGGTTGGCAGAAGCTGGGACAAGTAACGGGAGCTCACTCCGTTCCGTTGCGCTAGGGATTCGAACCGCTTGAACTGCCGACCTTTCCTATCGACAAGCTCAGCATCTTAGCCACCGAGCCACGGCATCCCTGCTCAATTCTATATAGGGCTGAGAAAATCAGTAGAAGCAGGGCGGGGGGGGGGAAAACCCCTTCTAAATTTGACTACATTTACATTTCCACTGGATTAATCTTAAAATCGGTTAGAAAGTAGGATTATTCCACACCTAGGAATCATTTTTCCCTTTTACCATTGTAAAATTGCAGATGGGTAGCAACTTTTAAAACAACTTTGTTTTAAAGTCAAGGCTTGCAAGCAAAATGTGGAATGAGGTTTAAATGAGTCCCGGAATTGTGGGGTGGATATAATTTAAGATTAAAGAACATAGCAACTTTTATCAAAGTTTAGAAAAAAAAATACAGAAAATTCCTCCCCTTTTCTATTATTTTCTATTTAAAGCAACTGAGATTTAGGTCAGCAGAGCAATTCTGGAGAAGCCCAGGTAGCCAGAAATGACTCTCTGTATATTGTATTTCTTAAGATTTCAAAAGAACCAACAAACACACAAAATTGGTATGTTAAATTACTAGCCAGGATTACCTAGAATTGTCTGGATCCTATCAGTCTGAATGATGTCCAGGAAACCCAAAGGAAGTTTCCTTGTGACCTTTATTAGAGGGGATTTAGCTTCAATGAGGCATTCTCTGATGTATGGATTTTCAATCAGTTCCCTAAAATTACAGGAAAAGAGGAGAAAAATGATTTTTCCTGAACCCAACTTGGCTGAAGAATGGAATCCTCGATGTACAACCAAAATTACAACAGAACTAAATGACCGTTTTTCAAAGTTACGATATTTGGCCACTGGCTCCTATTTACGACGGTTGTGGTATCACCTGGATTGTGGGATTTCCCTTTCTGAGACTTTCTAACCCACAAAGTCAACAGGGGAAGCTAGATTTGTTTAACAACCACGTGACTGACTTAACTAAGTTGTGAGAATTCACTTAAGGTCCGTGGCACGTAAGGTCGTAAAATATGGCAAAACCAATATATGTCCACTGAGGTCATTTAGAAACCAAAATAACTGAAGTGTCAATTCATAAAGTATTTCTATGGTCTTTTTAGAGCTGCCAACAGAAAGGGAGGGGGGAAAGGGGTTTGAAAGAGCAGTGAGGCAGCTTGGAAATTGAAAGTGCATTCCATAAATAGTTTTTCACCTTGATAGTAACTAGGTGACTGAAGTTTCTGCTCTGCAAATATCTAACTGGAGAGCACGATTGATGACTCTGGGCTATGGAGGTGTCCCATTGGAGAATATGAATTACAATACACCCAGGGGATACAGGGGGGAAACCAGAGTCAAGGGTGACAGTGAATGATGTGTCTCAGTCGGCTACACCCGGCAGCGCCAGACATGTTAACTCCCAATAAATCCTTTGGAAGTTTGGCTCGAGACTCATGATTTAAGTGGGGGCGACTGCCGGAATCCTGACATTAAGTTCAGACTGCTCCAGAGAGAAAAATCAACACAAATATGATGCATGATCCAGGGAGCCCTGTGGATATAATTTCGATACCAACTAGAAAAGTGTGTTTAAAAAAACCCTTGAAAGGTTTAAAGTTGTTGAGACTCCGGAAAGAGTGCAGAGAAGAGCCCCCCAAAAATATATGATTAAGGGATTGGAGGATAAAAGATACGAAGAACGTTTGCAGCTACTTTAATAAAAAGGACCAGGGGTGAGGAATTGTCAAGTTGAAAAGAAGGACTAAAGATGACATGATAGCAGAGTTCCAATATTTGAGGGGCTGCCCCAAAGAAGAGGAGGGGGTCAAGCTATTCTCCAAAGCCCCTGAGAGGCAGGACAAGAAGCAACGGGTGGAAACTCATCAAGGAGAGAAGCAACCAAGAACTAAGGAGGAATTTCCTGACAGGGAGAGCAATCAATCAGTGCAAAGGTTTCCCTGCAGAAGTTTCAGCTGCTCCATCACTGGAGGCTTTCAAGAAGAGACCGGACAACCACCTGTCCGGGATGGCATTGGGTGTCTCCTGCTTGAACAGAGGGTTGGACTAGATGACCTCCGAGGTCCCTTCCCACTCTATATCATTCTACATTCAAACTCAGCTGCGACTCACTCTGCCGTTGGCCTCTCAGAAGGATCGATTTTCAGCATCAGAAAGAGGACGGAAGACAGCAAGGGCTGCCGTTGGCTCACGTCGCTCACAGCCTCCTCAAGAGCCCTGGCCTCCTTAATCTCGTGCAGCAACAACATAGGATCTTTCCCCTGCAACAGACCCACAACGCGAGAGAGGTTCCTAAACGTGACACACGAGACTGGTAATCAATCTGCTTGCAGGCTCCCGGTGCAACTAATCCTCGGCTTTACGACGGATCCCAGAGCACTGAGCAACCTTCAAAGTTCTTTACAGATTAACAGAGTTGGAAGGGGATCTTGTGGGTCATCCAGTCCAACCCTCCGCCTAAGCAGACCCTACACCTACATTTCTTGACAACAGACCTCCCCAACAAGGCCTTTTGCAACCCGGTTCCACTGTGGAATGAACAGCGCCCGATTTTATGCCTTTCTTCCTCCACTCCACTCCCAGTTGTTAAATGAATCACCGCAGTTGTTTTAAGTGAATCAGACCCCCCCCCCCGACTTCTTTTCAGAAGCCAGCTGGGAAAGCCGTAAGAACACATGACACCTGGACAGTACAACCTGCCAGTTGCCAAGCATCTGAATTTTGATTCATGGGACTACTAAGGGGATGATG
>JANHFN010009896.1:173175-195274 GCA_032468175.1 Toxicocalamus goodenoughensis
ACAACGTATCGCCCAATGCTCCCCCTCCCCAGTCTTTGCATATTCCTGGCATGGCTCTAGTATAAGCCGAGGGGAGCTTTTTCAGCACAAAAAATGTGCTGAAAAACTCGACTTATACTCGAGTATATATGATAAATAATAAAGAAGAAAGAAAAAAAAGATGTTCTGGCTACATAATGTAATTGATTCTGAAAAAATCTTTTTTACTAAAGTTACATATGGCTATGACTTTCTATAAACACTTCTTAATTTAATATAAACTGTTTTTTAAAAAAGCTGTAAGTCTTTCACCCATCTTGGCTTTTGCCATCCTTGTTTCCTATCTTTGGGTGAACAATGGAAGTCATCAGAACCAATCAATTAAAAAATGAATCTTAGAAAAAACCTTCAGCACCCATAGCAGGCGAGGCTTTACTGCATTTCTTTTACTTTATTATAAAAAGCCAGCTGCCTGCACTCGATAGATTAATAACAGACAAAACCATTTTTGTCATGATATTTTTATGGTAAGACATTTCATTACAGAGAACAGAGACATTCTATTAAGATCTATAACAGTATTTGAAAATGTGTGGGAAAATTCTATCTTTGATAAAGATATTACTTCTACGTTATATTTACTTTTTGTTATACAATCTTTCCAGGCCAGGTGAAGGTTCTCATACCAATATTCAATGAAAGTACATCAAAAAGTTATCTGGTGTTGAAAAGCTCTAGCTTGAAACACACAGAAATAATATTAGCAATATCTCTGTCCTTTAACTGTGCTGCTTCAGAAATTTTGAACTACACAACTCAAGGCAATCTTGATAAAGATGCTTTTATGAGAAAGCTTTTCTATCCAATATTGCTCAGCTTTTACCTTACCAAGTTTCTGAATTTGTTGTGTATATGGTACATGACTGACATAACAATGTCAAAGCCATATTCGATCATGTTTCCTAGTCTTAATCTTTTTAATGCAATTTTTTTAGTTCAATTGATTGATAAACTGATTTTAAGATAGATAAACTGATTTTAAGATAGATAAACTGATTTTAAGATAGATAAAGTATGAAACTGTCAAGGTGGCCAACAAGTAAGATGATAAAAGATCCAATTAAAGCATTCTATTAAATCCACTTTTTATCAAGATTCCCTAAGAAAGCAATAAAAAGTAATGATGGAATGATGAAAGTGATAAAATAGCTGTGACAGAATAAAACAAATAAATGAAAACATTGAGGAGTCTGGGTGAATAAAATTTAGCCAGACAGAAATCCAGTATAGTACATTTCTTTCTATTTACCAGTTTCATCACTCAGGTTGATAGCACCATGAAACAAATCCTTTGACAAAATTTCATATAAAAGATTAATATGCCAACATTCCAAGCAGTTAAAGAACTTTAGAGATAAAAGTCAACTTTTTCATTTGTTCCCCCAAATAAACTTGAAGCTAATAAAGCTTTTATAAAGCTGTTTCTAACAGTAAATTCCAGTGATCTAGTTGAATATAAACAAGTTAAAAGCTTCTTGCCAACATAATGCATTGAATTATGTAGACTGGATTCACTGGACAATAAAGATTTTGATTCCTGAATGGTTTTGTGTGTATCTTATAGATTTCTGACTGCTAATCATGAAAATAACGTGTAACTTAACCTATCACATACTGTTTTGTAGATATCTTCTATTTTTACATAATGACCAGTGGTGGGATTTTTTTACTACGGGTTCGGTGAGCTTGGCTTGATATTTGCTGGTTCTCCAAACTACTCAAAATTTCCACTACCAGTTCTCCAGAACTGGTCAGAACCTGCTGAATACCACCTCTGGTTGTAACTGTGAAAAACGGTCATAAGTCATTTTATTCAGCATTGTTATAACTTTGAACAGTCACTAAAATAACTGTTGTAAATTGAGGATGACTACTTATATAAAAACACTCTTACTTACTGAAGAACATAGGTTAATAAGAAAGACCTCATAGTTTTATAACTGTGTGGTTGTGCAAACATCCATGTATCTGAGCTTTTTAACAATCAGTATAAAGCAAAGTGAAGCATCTATAAATGAAATACGAAATTGAATTTTTTGGGAAGTACAATATCAATAGCACTTAGGCTTATATACCACCCATTGTACTTTAAAGCACTCTATGGGCGATTTACAGTGTAGAAGCATTATTTGTATATTGCCCCCAACAATCTGGGTCCTCATTTTACTGACCTTGGAAGGATGGAAGGCTGAGTCAACCTTAAGTCCCATCAGGACCGAACTCCTGACTGTGAGCAGTTTACCTGCAATACTGCATTGCAACCACAGTGCCATCAGGGTTCCTAGTAAATTTCTGAATGTCCCTATATGTATACAATTAAACAATGATTTAAGAATTACTCATTTTTGCTATTTGAAGGCTGGGCATCCTTCTCTCACAACACAATGTATTTATTCAAATTATCTGAAATTCATTAGCGATTCATAATTAAAAACATGGATTGATGTAATACATTTTTAGCATGAAGGAAAAACAAGCAACGACTGCTGTTCTCTACCTCCCCCCCTCACCCAATACACACACACAGAGTTCAGCAATCCAAATATAATGTGTTCTTTAGGCAGTGGGATATATTCAGAGGATTTGATGGGAATGCCAAAAGAATAAGTGCAGAAGAACTGTTCCTGTTAAGGGGAAATGCAGAATTTCTGATTGGGGAGAAATCAAGGGAAGCAAAATGGCACAGTTTGGATATTTTCTTCCTGTTTGGTGCAAATCTGTAAGATCAAGTGTAATGGACCACAGAGTGTGCCTTTTATCATTCCTAGGGCAAGGCACCCACGCTTTCCAGACAAAAACAAAAATTGGTGTTTTGGTGGGGGAATAGGGAAAACATTTCGTTGTGCCGTTATGCACAGATCCAAATGATAACTTGTCAGTTGAATCTGTTGCTTTGATAGAAGTTACAGAGCAGATGAAATTTTAGTTTTGTTCTTCTCCCATGCTGTGCCTCATACATGGGAAAATCCATTTTCCTGGTTTTAGCATCCTGCTCATTCTTATATGAATAGAATATGCTGGAGTTATGAAATATTTATTAAAGTAATGGGGGTTCTTTAGAACATGGGTCACTATGTTGTGGCTGTCACATAAGACCCTTGGCTACATTCTCATCAGCCCATTGCTGACAATTGCTGGTTTCTTGCTGCTAATAGCAGCCTGCAGCTAACTAATATAACCAAAAATGTTGTTTGACATGTTTTAGAAGAATTAGTACATCCATGCAGGTACAATATTGTGATAGTTTTTCCGTAAACACTATACATTTGGGTCAAAGCATAAGCATGTCAAAAAGACTAATTCCTTAATAAAGAAGATATTTATTAATAACACATACTATACATTTCATATGGGCTTGTTTGCCTTTATTCCTCAGTTTTTTTCTGTGCGTTAACTTTCTTACTTCATGAGCATTGGAATTTGGAAGGGCAGTATATTCAACTGAGCTGAACTATGGTTTTGAAATACTTAAATGAACTTCAGCCTTGGAATTCTGATGCCAATATTTTTTGCCCAGTGTGCGCATATGCTGCAAACATTTTGGGGTGACTTATAGTAATTTGTAGTTCACTTAGATGTTTCAATTTCCTATTTTTAGGTTTCTTTGGGTCTTTTCTGTTTTGATTCAGACTTCACCCTTTGCAATTATGGGGACAAATCCAGGCAATTTACAAATGCTAGAAAATATTTATGGCTTGGATACTGGTGGTGGTTTGTTATCTGAGCTTGCTGTATAGTTTCTGAATATTCTGCCACCAGGCTAGGTGACATCCTCAGCAGGACTTTGGTCGAAGCGTCTTATTTCAGTTCTTCGCTACTTCTACTGATTTCATGTGACTATATGGTCTGTGAGCCATGCGATTGGCTTGTCATGCCATGTGGTGACCTGTTGTGTGGTTATTATGCATGAAGGTCAGCAAGCGAAGAGGGGCTCAGTGCTGTCTCTATAACAGGGGTGTCAAACTCACAACCCATGCTGGCCCCGCCCCCACTCCATTTAGTGAAGAGGAAAGAAGTCCTGATACGTCATGTGACAATGCTGTGACAAAGCGAGTTTGACACCCCTGCTCTATGATCTCTGCTATATCCTACAGCTGTCCACTATAACCAATGACTGTCACACATAATGACTAGTCGCTCACATGACAGGCAACACGGCATGACCAGCAGGTCACATGACCCACTGACCACATGACCACAACAAATGAATACAAGTGGTGCAGAACTGAAACAAGATGCTTGAACTGGAGTCCTGCTGAGAATATCACCTAGCCTGGTGATGATATGTTCGGAAGCTAAATAGAACAAACCAACAACAACATCTAGGTAGTTTCCTTGGCAATATTTTTGGAAATAACTTGCTGTTACCTTCTTTTTCCTAGAAACAAGAAAGAATGACTGGATCAAAATCCAGTTGATTTTCATGACCACAGTAGGACTCAGGTTTCCCCAATGCTAGACTAGCACCTGAATTCATTAGCCAATTACCAGAATACAAAAGACAATTCCCTGGAATTTCAGTATCTCAGTACATTGCGGTGTTGTTTAAATGAAGTTTGAAAATGTTTAAATAATCCCTTACATCTATGTTTCTACTTAAAATACACATCAGGTTAGTTAATTGCCTAGCGATGTTTTCTCTACAATATCATTGTCCAAAACATATCATTACAAAAGTGGCTATTCCTAATGAAGCAATTTGAAAAGCAATAAAGTAGTAATATATGCTTCTTCCTTGAACGATTTTGATCACTTTGTCTGTCCAGCTGCATCTATTATCCAAAAAAATCAAAAATGCCTTTCTTACAAAGGTCGACCTAGATCTACCAGAAGATCTAAACTTGATGAAAGAGAGGAAAAAAATTGGAATAGATGTCTTGCAGACCTTTGTGTCAAGAAATCATTGGAATTTGACATTCCAAAGAGAAGGACAGGAAATCTTGATGAGATAAACCTTGTTATGATTGTTACACTGCAACAATTTCTCAAGGTCCTTGTAGCTGCTGGTTCAAATTCATCTGAGAACAATAATATGCTTTGTAGAACAGTTCTATACCAAGAACGCTTGAAAAAGGAGATGCCAGTTTAGCAGATTATAAAAAAAAAAATCTTCAAGCAGAAACTCAGTCTTGAGGGATTAAACAAAAAGTATGGGGGAATTTGCGGCACCCAAGCACCTCACTTAAATTGCCTAAATTTGCTCGTCAAGTGCCTGTCTGATTCCAGTATTTTCTAGGCAGCCTTGTTGCATGATGCATAGATTTTATTTTATTTTATTTTTTATTTATTTTATTATTTTATGTTTGTTTGTTTTTAAATTATGTTATTTTATTATTTTTTTGCTGTTCTGTTAAGGTTTCCTTTTCTTCTTTCTAAAAGGGGAATACAGTAGCAGTAAAACAAATTCTGATTTTCTGGTACAGTACTGCGTAACTTTTCTATATGATTATATAAAACTCTTCTCTGGAGTTGTAGAAGTATCTGAAGGATGGTCCACAGTTCAAATGGTTAATCTGTGGCAGGCACAGAAAAAAATGGTTTGAGCAAAAAAGGACTGCAGCGGCAATTTTGATTGCAATCTCATTAGAGTTTTCTTATATTCCTTGATAATTTAAACAATCAATGTGTGTGTACATGACATGATTGGTCGACTAAATATATGAAGATGTAAACTGGGGTGTTGGCTGATAAGGGAAAACAAAGTCCTACCGTTACTGATAGTTTAGTTCTAAATTTTGCATATGAGCTTGTTTCTACCACAGAAAGCACAACAAGATCATAGGCTGAAACAGAAATATCCTCCTTAATTCCTCTTGAGAATTAGGTATAATTAATTCCTCTTGGGATACTTGCCTGTCCACACCAGGATTTCCATTATGAATGAATTTCTTCCTATAAGGACACCCATGAGAATATTCATGCAATCAAGGTAGAAAAGTAAATGTTGATAACATCTAGCATTGCTTTGAACTTCCTGTGGACTTACTGAAACCAAAGCTTGTCCAGTCGTTCTGGCAAATCAGTGTAACTGTTGTCTAGACAGAGGTTTTCCTTTCTGAAGAAAACAGAATGGCTGAAGCTTTTCTTCTTCACAGCAATCACAGATTTCCCTTGATTGTTATTTTTAGCTGGAAGCACTTTGTTTCATCAAAGTTCTGAGAAATTTGCTATCAATAGATGAAGAATTGAACAGTTGTTTGGTAAAATCTGGAAGTAAAATCCCATGAGCTGTGTAGCTTCTGTGTTAAATCTTTTAAGGGGATTTCATGTCGGTGTGGTCGTTGAGACACTGAGATAAAAACCAGGGATCTGTGAGTTCTAGTCCTACCATAGGCATGAAGCCAGCTGCATGACCTTCGGCCAGTCACTTTCTCTTAGCCCCAGGATATATATATATATATATCCTTCCTTTAATATATTCTTTTTCTACTGTTTTCGGTAGAGTTAAAAAAATGTGCCCATTTAATTCCAGAATAGCTGATCAGAGTGAGAAATATTTGCAGCAGTAACGTACTATAATTGTCTACATCTCTGTTATTGAACATATTCATTTGTCAAATATGAATAGAATTAGAATTCTTTATTGGCCAAGTATGATTGGACACACAAGAAATTTGTCTTGGTGCAAATGCTCTCAGTCTACATAAAATAAAAGATACATTCGTCAAGAATCATAAGGTACAACACTTAATAATAGTCATAGGGTACAATAAGAAATCAATCATACAGTCACAAGTGGGAGGGGATGGGTGATAAGGAATAATGACAAGATTAACAGTAGTGCAGACTTTGTAAATAGTTGGACAGTGTTGAGGGAATTATTTATTCAGCAGAGTGATGGCGTTCGAGAAGAAACTGTCCTTGTGTCTAGTTGTTCTGGTGTGCAGTGGTCTATAGCGTCGTTTTGAGGGTAGGAGTTGAAACAGTTTATGTCCAGGATAACATTATAAAGATGATCCTGTGTGAGTTTTGGGCTTACATGCTCCTGTCCTGTGGTGAATTTGCCGTGCCTTTTGGAAGTCTTCTGTCTTGAATGGGCTTGGAGATATGAGTTTGGATCCCTAAAATGCCTTGTTCAGAAAATTAGGTTGTTGTTTTTACTTATTCATAGTTAAATTCAAACTGATCTCGAACATGATGCTTATGAAGTTAACTTGTTTAAACTAGATTCAAATGTAACATTACACTTTTGTTTTTAATGAAGCTTCAAACTTTTTTCAAGGAAGACAGCCAGAGTTTTATTCTCATAATGTTACATCATGTTGTTTTTTTTAGTCTATTGACACACAGATTTAACAGATAATCAGAGTTGGAAGGAACATTGTAGGTCATCTAGTCCAATCCCCCATCCAAGCGGGAGACGCTACACCATTTCTGACAAATGGCAGTCCAATCTCTTCGTGAAAGTCTCAAGTGATGGTGCTCCCACAACTTCTGAGGGCAACCTGTTCCATTGGTTGATTATTCTCACTGTCAGAAAGTTTCTCCTTATTTCCAGGTTAAATTCCTCCTTGTTCAGTTTACACACACAAGCACAGACACACACACACATAAAATATTTTTAAAATGTATATTTTATTACTGCACTTTAAAAATATTATTTAAAAATATTATTTTTAAAATGCAGTAATATCCAATATGCAACAATTACCATTACTTTTTGTTGAAGAAGGCAGAAGTGTTCCATTCCAATGGGTGAATTTGAATCCTGACTTTTTTGGGGAAAGGAAAGTTTTGGAGCATGAGAACAAGTCTTTTATCATTTTTACACTTTTTATATTCATTAGCTGAAGCTACTTTTTCCCCTCCTTCCTGAGTAGGATCTGAAAAGCAGGTTCAACAAAAAGAGCACTTTCATTTGGGTGGAACTATGTGTTTTTCTGGATCTGCCACTATAAACACAGCAATTCTAAAAAATCCAAGAAATTTTCATTAAACAGTTAAAGACGAAAAGAATAAACCATGGGAAGAACCTTGGCACAATGATTTTTATTTTCTTTCTGCCTTTCTGTTTGTGTAAATATTCATGGAGGCTTACCATGTGTTTTTCTGCATATGTGTGTATAAAATACACATTTCATAACCACAAAAACAAAAATTAAAAGCAAAAATAAATATTTAAATCAGCATCATTAACATAATAATTGACAACAGGGGCTATCACCAGATAACTAATTTTAAGCAATTAGATTTCTAATTAAATATATATTATGCTAATAGTACTTTTATTACATTGTATTACTTTCCTGTATTGAGCTTATAAAACAAAATATTTCTGCAAAGTAAAATATCACAGAAAAAGTCTTCTCACCCTCCCCATATAATCACATTCACTTTCCTTTCTAAAAACAATAACAATGCCACTAGCAACAAATGTTCTTTCATAGTGGGTGAATTGGATTAAAAATGCATTTTGGCAAAATCTAATCCACAGTTTTATGTAGAATAGGAAAAAACTAAGGGTAAAACTTAAAATTTGGTAAGACTCAAAATAAAGAGGTGGACTTGCATTTGCTAACTTTATAAATAATATTGTGCAAACTGTCATGAGTAACATAGAATGTGTGAAATCATCAAATAACAGAGTATCAGTCATAGAAGGAGCTGGGGTAGCCAGTGGACTTCATAAATATTTATGGTACAAAGTAAAAGAGGAATCCAAAATTATAATTTGTTAAGATATGGAATATTTTTAAACCAAGAATAAGTCTGTTTTACCATCACATGCTCTATTTCAGGGATAAATATGGCAAGAAAGATTTAATCAAACATGCTGATAAGGTATATCCAACCTCAGAAAATAACCAAAACATAGCCAGAACTACTCAGTGAAGATAAAAATTCACTATGAGTGATGCATTTAGAAAATTGCAAGACCAATAAAAAGTGATTTTAACAAAGAATATGGAACCTTGAAGATGACGACTGAAACATTTATGCCATATCAATATTATATTTAGTATATAAAAATAGTTACTGAAATAAAGTGTATTGGAAACTTCAGTTACAGTATAACAACAGGAAGAATGAAAGAGCTCTAGACAAAAAATCAATAAAATGTATTCCAAACTATAAATGTAAGGGGAAATTGTTATAAAATGTTCTACAGATGGTGCATAACCCTACAAGACAGACAAAATGTGCCTTATAACAGTAAATATTGAAAATAACAAATATTTTGTCACGTGATGGTCTTGTAAAAAATGTAATGAAATAATATCACTTTTTTATACCACAAACATGTTGAGAGCAGCTCAAACTTGGCAGAACATTTTTTGGGGGGAACCTTCCTTTGCTAATGATACTGTACACAATTGCAAGGCTAACATTGGAGATAAGCAGAAGTCACAAAATTGACAATATATACTATATCATAATGGAAATTTATTAAATGTAAGAATAGTTCCTTAATATTACACAGCAAGAAGAAAAACCCAGTCATTTGGGATATGGTTTCTAGAAAAATAATCATGAGACTAATTAAAAATAATAGATCAAATTCCTTAACTAGATGCCATAATTTTCAACACTTGATGAAAAGTGCAGATATTTATGTTGTGGTTAGCAGTTGGGAAATAATAGCAATAACCATAGCACTTAGACTTATATACCACTTCACAATGTTTATTTAGCCCTCTAAGCAGTTCACAGAGTCATCCTGTTGTCCCCAACAATCTGGCTCCTCATTTTACCCACCTCAGAAGGTTGGAAGGCTGAGTCAACCTTGAGCTGGTAAGTTTCAAACTGCCAAATTGTAGGCGGCAGTCAGTCACCAGTACTGCATTCAAACCACTGCACCACCTTGGAGGATAAGGGGAAAATATGTCATTAATGGCTTTTGTAATATTTTTTATTCATGCTTTATTTTATTTTCTTCTTCTCCACTTTGGTTTTCATATCATTGTTCTTGTATTTGTGTACCTTTCTTCAGCACTTGCCACATAATAATGAAATAGAACTTTAAAAATGTGTGTTTCAGAGTTGAGATGCATTATTGCAAGGATTCCTGTCATTATTACTTGGAACCCAAGAGATAAGGCAATTAATTTTCCCAAGAGAAATGTGAGAAACTGGCATTGTTGTGGAGGGCCGAATCAATAGGGCTGTGAAGGTGCATAGGCACAACCGAAACTAAAAAAATATATAGCATTCATCTTCAAACTAAAAGTAATGCAGTTATATTGCATATGTGGCATACATTTATTTACATTTGATTTCTAATTTTCCAATTGACCACATGTGGGCTAGGCAAAGGGTTGGATATGGCCCAAGGACTGTAAAATGCCCATGTCTGCATTAAGGTATTTTTAGAAAGCTTGGAATGAAACTTTTCTTTGGGCTGCCTGATCTGGGCTGCAAAAATGAATAATCACAATATGACAGAAAAGTGATCAGAAAATTCATTCTTTCCTGCCATCTACTGGTCATTTGGATTTTGGCAACTGGTAAATATAATTAGTGTTAGGATAATACAGAAAAGAGGCAGAATCCTGCTTGGATGTTTCCGGTACAACTGAAATGTACCATTAGATGTAACTTATCAGGGGTCTCTGCTAAAGATGGGGCAGAATGAGACAGGTAAATCCTGCTGTATGGAGTTACTTTGCAGAATGAGTTATGCAGTGTACAATTAAATAAATAATTCAAGGATATTAGAAGTACTGTTGTGACTGTAGCTATAACAGCATATGGACTGTCATGCCTCTGTCAGAGTTTGAATCTGAGGAGGGAGAACAGCTGACAGAGAGTGGGAGTATGGCTCTGTCGGCTGTGGAGGAAACTAAGGAAGGGCAAAGTCCAACTGGGCAGAGCAGAGAAGAGGTAGAACAAGTTCAGTGGAAAACTAGGCCCACCCCCTCTTCATCCTGGGGCACGGAGGGAAGATTGGAGAAGAGAGCAATGTGGGTTGGATGGCTTATGGGGGAGGAAAGGGCCCTGATTCCCTTCATTAGGCACACCTGGGAAGAGAGTTTAAAAGAGCTGCAAGCCGAGAACTGCGTCTGCTGGGAACAAACGTGAGCTTGTGTTGACTTTGGTTATCTGCGTTCCTGACATCCTCCCAACTGGGTTGAATTACTGCCGTTCCTTCGTGTCTGGAATTCCTGCTCTTGCCCTGATGGACTAATTACCTCATTTTGCCTTGATTGGACTTTTTGTTGACAACGTTTTGGACTTGAATCTCTGCAGCCAAAGGCTGTTTCTGGGAGAGTTTTTCTCCAGCCCAGAAGGTAACCAGAACATTGGGGGCAAAGTTGGAGCTAATAAAGGGCCTCCTATGATTATCTGACTGCGTTGCCTTTGTGCCACGCCCCTTTGGGTCATTACAGCAGCTCGATGGCACCTTTAGATTTGTATAGGACCCTAATTATGGTCACCCTAGGCAGGCAGGTCTAGGATAGTCTAGGATGGCCGGCCTGCCTACGAGCTTCAGTTGCTACTTGTAACAAAAGGCTAAAAAATTTACAAAAGCTAAACAATTGTTTCCTGGTAACAAGGGCTAAAAAATTAATTTTGGGAAAAATAACAAGGGTCCAAATTTTGTATGGAGCTTTTGGAATATAAGGGAATTCAACTGGTTAACACGAAGTAGAGTGATAAAATAGTCATCCTCTCTTCTGGACACTGCAGGATTTTTGGTTGTGATCTTCAAAGCCCTCCATGGCATGGACAAACCATCTCCTGCCATCTACGGCAGAGGAGGCTTACGGCGGATCCCGTCGGTGAAGAAACCTGGCTGGTGGATCCGGAAGAGCCCTCTCCGCTGTAGCGCTGGCCCAGTGCAACATCCTGTCCCACAGGTGAGGTTTGCCCCCAAACTCCTATCTTTCTGCAAGGGCCTGAAGACCTGGCTATAATGGTCGGCTTGGGGAGGACAACACTGGAGATGGTTGCTGGACAGTTACCCCAATTAAATCATTAGTCTTGAGCCAAACTTCCAAAACTAAACAAGATTTATTGGGAGTTAACATATCGGCATGACCTGGGTATTGTCGACTCTGAGACACATAATTCACTGTCACCCTTGACCCTGGTTTTCCCCCACTCCTCTGGATGTATCATAATTCATATTCTCCAATGAAACACGCCTATAGCCAAGAGTCATCAATCATGTTTTCCAATTAGATTTTTGCGCAGCAGAAACTTCAGTCACCTAGTTACAATCTCTGAAAAACTATGAATAGAATGCACTTTCGATTCCAAGCTGTTGCACCGCACTTTCAAATCCCTTTCTCCCCTCCCTTTCTGTTGGCAACTATAAAAGGGCCATAGAAATGTTTTATGAGTTGACACTGACCTTCAACCTGCTCTCCCTCTGTCCATCTTTTGATTCATATTATATTTTTTTTTTAAAAATCCCTTATTTTCATTGCATTGTTATTATTTCAGTACCTCAGATCCCATATGATGATTGACACACTTCTCAATGCCGAGGCACAAGTCAACGCTGCCAGGTTGAAGTGGCACCAGGTCGCTGGCACCCTTGTGCGACTAGGAGATCCTACTGAGCCTTAAATTGAAGATCTACTGCACGGTTGTCCACCCAGAGGTTGTCCTCTATGGGGTGGGATGCTGGACACACTGTAAGATCTGGTGTGGAATCCATTGCACAGTGGGCACTTACACTCAGCCAGTATGGCCAGCATCCCCAAAGATAACCAAAAATGCGATGGATGGACTGCCTGCGTGACATGCTTGCTGACGCTGCAGACTGGACGAAATGGTGGATGGAGTGCAAAACTGCGGATCCTGCGGTATGATGACAGTAACACAAAGAACAAGAATCCTATCTGTTGAGATGATCGATGGCTCCTTTTAGGCTTGGGCAAGACTTCAGGGGGATAAATAGAGTCACGGTCACCCTACATCAGTGGTTCTCAACCTTCTTAATGCCGCAACCCTTTAATACAGTTCCTCATGTTGTGGTGACCTTCAAGCATAAAATTATGGCTCGGTTACTAAGACCATTGAAAATATGCGTTTTCTGATGGTCTTAGGCGACCCCTGTGAAAGGGTCATTCGACCCCCAAAGGGGTCGTGACCCATAGGTTGAGAACCACTGCCCTAGACAGGCAACATGGCCAGCCTGCCTGCGAGTTGTAGCTGCTACAGCCTCCCAGCAACAGAGACTGAAAAGAATTGAGTTTGGGAAAAATAATGAGAGTTCAAGTCACGCATGGAGTTGTGGATGTTTTAGAACATAAGCGAGCAAGCTCATTGACAGGAAGCAGACTGAAAAAATATCCATCCCTCTGCAACATCCTGCCGCTCCCGGAATGAGGTTTGTCCCTACCCTCCTATCCAACAGTGAGTTGTTGGACAGTATTACTTGGTCTGTTGTGTGGATGCTTGTGCGTTTTTAGGGGGTGGGGAGCCTTGGCGGGTGGGGTGTGTTTGAGGATTGTGTGTGTGCGTATTGGGTCTAATCTCTGGGTGTTATGGGAATTTTATTGTATGTGTATACTGTACATATTTGTACAATGACAATAAAGTGTTGTTACTGTTACTGTTATTGTTAATTATACACAAAAAACAACAGTGTACACAGCAAACGAGATAATTATGCTAGGTTTCGTATCACAAATCACTAGTCAAACCCTTCCCAAGTGTTTCAGACTGCGTGATGTATCGGTGGATTATGCAAGCAGATCCCAGTAAGGTGGCCTTCTGCAGCTGACCAATGGTGATTTTGTCAGCGCCAATTGTTTTTAAGTGCTCGCCTAGATCTTTAGGCACAGCGCCTAGTTATTGTTCTCCTCCTCCTCCTCCTGCAAGGGCCTGAAGATCTGGCTCTGACAGTTGGCCTGGGGGTCCCAATGGCTGTCAGCCTTGGAAGCCCTATTAGCACCAGAAGCTTCCACACTGCCACATTCCAGTGCCTGGGAAATTGGGAGGGGAGATTTCATGGAGTGTATATAGACATAACAGCATTCCTCTTTTCTGTCAAGGGGATGTCATCCTGCACCTGCTTGAGGAGTGGTTAGAGGACTGTCTCCAGTTGGGGTGGATGATGATTGGGCCATGATGGACTGAAGGGTGCAGGGGATGGGTCTTTGACTTTCAGTTATTGAGGGGAAACCCAGAACTCTCGGATTCGGGTTTTCCTAGATGTGCCAGTATGACAACTCTAATAAAATGGAATTTTGAGAAAATGTTTGTCTTGGAGTTTTGCTGTTGGGAGTTTGTTTTTCTGGAATGCTGACAATGGGAGAGTCCATCCCTGGAAGTGGCTCCTGCACTGACCGTAGTACCTCCCCCCCACCATGCATCCTGCTCCTCTCCTCCGCCCATCTTTTAATTCATATTATTGTACTTTTATTACATATTTTCATGGCATTGCTGTTGTTTGCTTACTTAATGCCAAGCATCTTTACCACTAGGCCACTATGCAGCTCTCAGGCTATTAATTAAATCTCACAAGGTGTGTTTCAAATACATTTCATTTCAGATGGGCTCAGCGCCTCTGTCAAAAATATAACAAAGAATGACTCCTGGCCTAAGACACTGAGTTTGTCGATCAGAAAGATCGGCAGTTCAGCGGTTTGAATCCCTAGCATCGCGTAACTGAGTGAGCTCCTGTTCCTTGTCCCAGCTTCGGCCAACCTAGCAGTTCGAAAGCATGTAAAAATGCAAGTAGAAAAATAGGGACCCATTTGGTGGGAAGGTAACGGCATTATGTGCGCCTTCGGCGTTTAGTCATGCTGGTCATATGACCACGGAGACGTCTTTGGACAGCGCTGGCTCTTCAGCTTTGTAACAGAGATGAGCACTGCCCCCTAGAGCCGGAAATGACTAGCACATATGTGCGAGGGGAACCTTTACCTTTTTATACTTTACTACTAATGTTTCCCCGAAAATAAGACCTGGTCTTATTTTCTTTTGGGCTTGAAAATAAGCACTCGGGGTTATTTTCAGGGAGGTCTTTTTTTAAAAAAAAAAAGTGCAGGAGGCAGCGAGCACAGGGGCCAACGGGAGTGGGAGCATAGGTGCTGCTGGCCCTGCCCTCTCTGTCCCACTGTCTGCTTGCCCGTGGCTGCAACAGGCCAAGCTCTTGGTGTGCCTGGCTTCCACATGCCCTGCTTGCTTGCTCGCCCAGCTGCTGCTATGATACTTTTCAGCCATGGCGCCTCATGGGGGCTCCTTGCCCTCCTGGCAGGGCGGTTGGAGGCCAGGTCATGCTGAGACCTTGGCCCAGATTGAGGCCGTGGGCAAGCAGACCGTGGGACGGAGAGGGCGGGGCTGGTGATAGCTGCCCATACATTTTTCGCCCAGAGGCAGAGAAAACTTTGCTTGCAAAGGGGACTCTAAATAGCTCCATTCCCAAGCGCCCCCCTAGGCAGCCAAACACTTTTCACCCGGACGGAGAAATGACAGAGACTCAAAGCTTTGCAAGCAGACAAAGCTTCGTCTCCTTTTGGGAGAAAACTGCAGCAGAGGCAGGTGGGGGCAGAGGCAATCCCAACGTGCTGCCCACTCCATCCCAACATTTCTTGGCTTTTCTGTGGTCACACTGACCAAACCCCCACACAAGGCATTGGGATTGCCTGCTTCCCCCTATTCCCATGCCTTCACCTGCTGTCAGTGCCGCCATGCAAGCCTCCCATGAGTCCAGGCAGCCGTGCCAGATTGCCTGTCTTTTCATCCTGCCTCCACACGCTCACACTTATTTGTGCTGCACCAAGGAGCCAGTGTGCTGTGGCTGCTGCTGGGCACAGTCAGCCCCTGCCCGCTTGCCACCTCTCCTATTAACCACGCCCATTCCCCTGGGCTTATTTTCAGGATAGGGCTTATATTACACCCGCCCAAAAAATCAGGCTAGGGCTTGTTTTCAGAGTGGGTCTTATTTTTGTGGAAAGCTTAGAACGGTAAAGCTTCGCTATACAAATAGCGAAGCTACACCTGGTATTTTCACGGGGGCAATGGTGACTGGCTGGTGTTTCTCACACTTCAAGCTGAGACAGCTTGGTTATGTCATAATTCCTCCAGGGCCTTTGACAAATAATTCACCCCTGAAAATAATGTCTTTATCCTGTGTGAGCAGCTGCAAAACCAATTGTCTTCTTTCCTGGGTCTGACTACTCTAGATTAAGACCTGGTATGTATTTAACTTTGCTTTTTTTTCCTGGAAACTTTTTTTTAATGTAGAGAACATTTACTACCCTAACTGACTTATGGATTATAAGACCTTGTCTTTGCTTCAGTGTTCTGGTATTTGCCAAGCATAGCATTTCCTCTGGTTGACCAGGTCACTTTCTACAGCAGTGATAAGCACGGTTTATAGTTTATGATTTTCTACATATAGCTATACTGCTATACTGCCTTGTCATTTATAATAATTTGAAGTAAATTCAATATCCACGAGGCTACAAACTTCTTTTTGCACAGGTTTAAAAAGATTAGGTAATTTCAAAATTATGGGAGAGGTCATGTCAAAAATTCTGTTAAGATTCTCTTAATTGAAAATAATCTCTACTATTATCACTTGTTTAAGGATCTTTATGCAAAATAAAACTTTCACAAAAGAAAATTGATGCATATTAGCTAAAATGAAGATACTCCAATGTTCAGTTTGTTTTATGGTATTAAATATTAGTACATTGAAATCTACAAATTATAAATCCCCACAATTTTCTTATGGTATACTTTCTTCAACAAGAATATTATAATCATATAACCGAGTAGAATTCTACAGGTCCAATTTTCCATTCATAAGAAAAATGGCTTAGCTGTTGCTTTTAAAAAGTAAACTGCAATCAAAGAGAGGCATTTATTTATGAGGCCACATTCAGAAACATCTCCTATAGATTTGACAGAATATTGATGGCTCTCTTGAGACAGCAGAACCTTGGCTGATCTTAGAACAGGAAGTTCTCAAGTTACAGCGGCACTGAAAAGTGACTTATGACACTTTTTGTATCATAACACAAAAATGTGACACATAAAAGTGTGACACTTTTATGCTGCAACATATCCCCTTGGTCACATGATCAAAATTCCAAAATTGGCAACTGTTTCATATTTATGACGGTTGCTATGTCCTGAGGTCATATGGTCTCCTTTTGTGACCTTCTGACAAGCAAAGTCAATGGGTAATCCAGATTCACTTAACAACCATGTTACTAAATTTAACAAACACGATGATTCACTTAACAACTGTGGCAAGGGAAGTCGTAAAATGGGAACAAACTCATTTTACAAAGGTTTCCCTTAGCAATTCCATTGTGGTTGTAACTTGAAGACTAACTGTACGTTAAGCCACAGAAATTTTACTTCTTACAATTGTAATCACATTTCTTAATAAAATTATATTAAAATGATTTTACTTAAGAGCAGAATATCAGTCCCTTGACCCAGCAAGAGATTCTTGCACACAAGTAGTTTCCTAATTACAAAACAGAATGAGAATCCAAAGCATCTTGTATAGTGAGTAAAATATTCTGAAAAGTATTATGTGAGGAGCCCACATCTAGAAAAGTTCTTACTCAAAACATACAGGGTTGACATAATTTTGTGAACCAAAACTTTCTCTTCATTATTTCAGTATTAAACTAGTCTCCTGAAATTTCATATTTACATTCTCTCAGCTCTAGCAATTAGCTTTTGCTTCAAGCCGTGTCTAAATTTGTGGCCTAGCCGCTTACATACCAAAACAGCTAAAATGTTTTGTACAAAATTATCCTTCAGAGGTCCAAAAATAAAGAGCCACTTTTTCTCTTTATGTAATTCAGATTTAAACCATTACCGTATTTGTCTGGCAATATGATACATGCAAATATATTGATTTTGTTGAGTTCTGATCGGGAGTTTTTTGTGTGTGACCATAAGAAGACCCTGCACCTGTGGGAATATGCTAGGAAGAAGTTTTTTTTGTGATAATATTTTTATCATACAGCCTTATAACTTAAAGCATCAAAAAGATTTTTCTTCTATTGGGCAACCATGACAAGCTCTAAATTCAATATGTCAAGCAGCTTTTTAAAAAGAAATATTATGACCCTCGAGGGCAGCACCATAACAAAATCATCCAAATAAATGTCTTTCCTGAATCTGTCCTCCTGCAATCAGAAATATTCATTTACAGATATAAACATGAATGATAAAAGGGAAAACAGGGTTGCACAAAGCGGCTTCTAAGTTCGTAGAGCCCCAGGTTTTGCTACCACACACCTTGGAGATGGAAAATAATGACGGCCCAAGTTTGCAATGTTGCCTTCACCACCACACAAAACAAGGTAAGTTTGGGCTGATTCAAGTCACTCAATGTCATTCAGGAGCTGCAATTCAAAGACCTGCAGGTGTTCCTTAAACCGCCGGTGCGTCTCGGCACTGTGTGGCCGCCGTTCACGCTGCAACTCGCAGATGCGCAGGCGGAGTCTCTGTTCGCGACGGCGGCAAGCCTGCAGTTGCCGCTGTGCTTTTCCTAGAGCATCAAGTGCTGCCTCAGCCCGCCTCTTCCAGAGCAAGGCACTACCCACCTGGTAGCTGTGCTCATTCTGGATGTAGGCACCAGCCGGGGGTGGGAGTCGCAGCATGTAGAGGGAGAGAGAAACGGGTTGAGATGGATCCCCCCCTACAGGTTCTGGGAGAGCCGGAGATTGAGAGGCCTCTTCTTGGCCAGTGGCAGCTGGTGATCGTTCCAGGGGTACGTCTGACAGAGTGGCCAAATTCTCTGGTTCTGACCCTGGGAGATTGGGCTGGCTTCGAAGCTCACCAGTAGTGGGAGCAGCCCCAGGACTTGGCAGCTCTTGCATGGGGAAGCAAGAGACATCCATACACAGTGTAGTGGTCTCCTCGGCAGGATAGCAGCCACAGCTGTGAAAAAGGGACAGAATTGAGGTCAGGTGAGGAGTAACAGCTATCTAACATAAGGTGTGACACACAGTAACCAGCAGAGGAAAACATGATTGCAGATGCAGGTTGCCCATGTAGAATATATTCTGCCCATCGGCTAGAAGGAGATAACATGGAGTGAAGGTTGTGAAGTGAAGCTTGGCGCCCAAAACAGGCTGAAAACGGGTCAAAAACCACCCCAAAATACGCCTGAAAATGGAGCCGCGTACCCAAAAATGGATCAAAAACCGCCCCAGCCAGAAAACCAGAAATCAGACCAAAAACAGGGCTGCACACCCAAAAATGAGCCGAAAACCACCCGAATACAGCCCAGAAAACAGGCCTGCATGCCTAAAAAGAAGATAGAATAGAAACAAATAATTCCTTCAACTTTGTCCAACAATTTACTTAAGCCTGCACTACTATTAATCTTATCACTCCTTATCACCCATCCCCTCCCACTTGTGACTTGTATGATTGTAACCTTGTTGCTTGTATCCTAACGATTTTCATTGACTGTTTTGTAGTATGATTTGATTGCTTATTGTACCCTATGACTATTATTAAGTGCTGTACCTGATGATTCTTGACTCTTGACGAATGTCTGTTTTCTTTTATGTACACTGAGAGCATTTGCACCAAGACAAATTCCTTGTGTGTCCAATCACACTTGGCCAATAAAAGAATTCTATTCTATTCTATTCCATTCCCATTCCCATTCCCTTATTCTATTTCCATTCCATTCCATTCCATTCCATTCTATTCTATTCTATTCTATTCTATTCTATTTTTTCTTCCACCTTTCACAGCATTAGAGCCTTAACAAAATAACAGAGTAACAAAGTTGGAAGGGACCCTGGAAGTCTAGTCCAACCCCCAACTGAAGCATGAAATCCTATACCAGACAAATGGCTATCCAATCTCTTCTTAAAAGCTTCCAGTGATGGAGCACCCACAACTTCTAAAGGCAAGTTGTCCCACTGATCAATTGTTCTCACTGTCAGGAAATTTCTCCTTAATTCTAGATTGGTCCTTTCCTTGATTATTTTCCACCCATTGCTTCTTGTCCCCCCTTCAGGTGCTTATCTAGAGAGCTGGTACTTCACATCATTTGTCCAAAGTAGAATAATTTGAACCTGATCAATTGTGCCAAAAGAGAGAACCAAGGGTTGAAAATATTAAGTGGCCCAGCTTTTTAAAGGTTCTCTGTGAGAAGCGGTATAGACAGTCCTTGACTTAAAACCACAGTGGAGGCCCCAGATTTCTGTTGCTAAGTGAGTCTGTTGCTAAGTGAATTTTTGTTCCATTTTGCAAATGTTATTTTGCCACGGTTGTTAAGGCAACCCCTGCAGTTGGTAAGTGAATTATGCAGTCGTTCAATGAATCTGACTTCACTTGTTGACTTTGCTTGTCAGATGCCAGCTGGGAAAATCAGAAATGAGGATCACGTGACCCTGGGATGGTGCAAGTGTCATAAACTCATGCCAGTTGCCAAGTGCCCAAACTTTGATCACGCAACTGTGAGGAGGAAGCAACAATCATAAGGGTGAAAAACTATCATAAGTTGCTTTTTCCAGTGCCGATATAACTTGGAATGATCACTAAATGGGTTCTATCCTAAGCCTCCCCCCAAAGCACTAAGTCAATTCTGAGTCCCAGCAAGAACCTCTTTTATTACATTAATGTGAATTTATTTCATTCACAGTCAGCCAATGGCTTGGCAAACAGTCTTGCGAAGGTAGACTAATGAGCTCAGACCTTTATCAATCCTGGAACGTTGCCCGGTAAATAGTTCCACATTCATTTGGGTTGCAAATCGGATTACGGTCACGGCCCGAGGCTCCACTGTATGTGAAATATGAAATGTCCCAGATAATGTTGCAGGATCCAATCTGGGTCGGTCACCGAGACCAGAGGTTTTGTCTTCCAAGCTTTTGGACTCATGCCAGAACCCATCCTCAGGGAATTGCTCTTTAGCAGAGTGTGTGCTTTGGTCATTCTGCGTGTGGTATTTATATGGTGCCTGGTTGTGTGTGGCTTTTCAGTTGTTGATTGGGGTGTTGATGGCTGGCTATGAAGTCACCGGCTGTTGTTTCCTTGTGCTGCCAAGTTCTGGACTCCTAAGTATTTAATAAGCTGGTGGTAAATTAGCACTTTTGTTGACTGACAAGGGGCCTGTTCACAGGCTTCTATCACTTCCCCGGCTGTTTTTGTTCCTGCTCATCCAACAATCTTAGTAGCTGAAAAATTGAATGTATGTCATTGTTCATTGCAATGTGAGGCTACCAATGAGTTCCAGTCTCCTCATCTGACTGCTTGCTTGTGTTCTGTTGGTTAGCTACATAGTCACCGAGGGAATCCATGCAGGGAATCCAATAGATTTTATTGGAAGGATCTTGCACCATCTAGTGATCTTTACAATGCATAATTTGTCCTCGTATGGTATGATGCCCACATGCATTTCGCTTTCTCATCCAATAAATTTCTTCAGTTCTAACATTTTCAAAGGGGAAAAAGAAAAGAAACTGTTGACCTTGAAGATGACATATGTGTAGTCATGTTTTATATTAGCCTTAGTCAGAGGTGGTATTCAGTAGGTTCTGACCAGTTCTGGAGAACCACTAGCGGAAATTTTGAGTAGTTCAGAGAAACAGCAAATCCCACCTCTGACTGGCCCCGCCCCCATCTCTTCTCTGCCTCCCAAGTCCCAACTGATTGGCTGGGTCTTCTTTGGTTGCTCTGCATAGGAGAACGGAGCTGGAAAGCAGGTTAGTGGGGTGGGGAGGGAATGGGGATTTTGCAGTATCCTTCCACGCCCACTGAGCCACGTCCACCAAGCCATGCCACACCATGTCCATCCCACCACTGGCCTCAGTATTTCTTTTTCTATTAGCTTTTAGATTTATGGTAACTGAATTTACTGATACTTCAGGTTTGTCCAGGAGTGAGCTTCAAACATTTTAGCTACTGATTCTTTGTCCGGTTGCTGGGTGGCCATGGCCTTGTTGGGCGTGGTCTAGTCAACCTCCTGCACCATCCCAGGGAATAGAAGAGAAGGGAAGGGAAGGGAACGGAACAGAACAGAACAGAACAGAACAGAACAGAATAGAATAGAATAGAATTCTTTATTGGCAAAGTGTGATTGGACACACAAGGAATTTGTCGGTGTAAATACTCTCAGTATACATAAAAGAAAAGGTACATTCATTAAGAATCAAGAATCATAACGTAC
>JANHFN010009896.1:204538-221912 GCA_032468175.1 Toxicocalamus goodenoughensis
GAGAATCTCCATAGATATTCTGATAGAAAGTAGTTTGTTAAAAGTGTGCCTGAACAAAATTTGGAAGTTCATTGCAATTATATGTTGGTACTGGAGTATGCAGATTAGAATTTAGTCTTCATCAGGTGATTGAGAAAACTATGAATGTAAAAAGAAAATTGACTGTACATTTGTTGATTTAAAGAAAATGTGATAAATACAGCTAGTTTTTGCTTAATGACCATTCATTCAGTGGCTGTTCAAAATTATGACAGCACTGCAATAGCAACAAATCATAGTTATGGCTGGCTCTTGAAGTTACTGGCCACACTATTGGCCCCATCATCACATGGTCAAAATTTGAGTGCATTGCCACCCACTCACATTTACAACTATATTCAGAATAAAAATCATCCACAAGCCAAAAAAAAGTTAAGTCAACATATATGATCAGAATTTAAAGTAAGTCATGGTTATCAGTTAATTCAGTTTTTCCCCCATATCCCCAAATATACAAAAGAATTTTTGGTATGATAGTTCCTTATTATTTACTTTTTTGGAATACAAACAAAATAACAGAATGATATGGTGGCACCTGCTGATCACAAATGTGGTCTTACTGCATTTGTGAATTATTGTGAATAGATTCTTTCCAGAGTTGAGGGAATAAAACTCACTCACTCTCTCTATGTGTGTGTGTGTGTGCGTGTGTGTACACACATACACATACACAAACTTGACAACATTAATTAGTAGACAGTAAATGTCAACATCTTATAATAAAAACATACAAGCAATCACTTTTCTTTTCATAGCTTAAAAATCTGATTTGTCACAGAATTATTGTTTTAATTCCTGCTTTGATATTTTTGACAGAAATCCAATTTTAGGATGAAAATGAAATCAACACACCTGTTACCTGCTTTGTGAAATACAACCTTGAAGGCTATGTTATACCTATTAGCAAATTCTGAGACAGGGAGGGAAGCTGAAAATGATACAGAATGTTGCTGCTTTACTAAACCCTGATAACTTAATTTCTGAATATTAAAATAGATTTCTTTATATTATTACTAGGTCACCTAGCTCCCAATGAGTCATTTTACAGATAAAAAATCCTTACAAATAAAAGCAGAAAAGATACAAGACAGAAAAAAAGAATCATGTCAGCCTCATGATTATTGTATCTATAGCCCATAAAAAACAACTAATGTATTATTGGGTCATTGAATTGTCTCATTAGGTAGCTTTTCTCCTAATTTCCTTAAAAAACATATAGGTAGACCTTAACTCAGGACTGTAACAGAACCTGTTGTTACAATCACAAGTTATGACAGTTGTTAAACAAGGTGACCATGTGTTTGCCTTGCTTAATTAACCTCACTCAAGGTCTTCTGATGTGATTGTAAAGTCCCATGGCCGCCTCCACCCCCTCAGGCACCCCATGCTCTGTTCCCTGCCCCTTGGGGGTTTCTGTAGGCCTTGGGCCCATTTCCTACCCCACCAGGTCATCGATTCTCCTCCCCACCCCTTGTCACTATTCACTCACTTACCTTCTGTAGAGCTATCATGAGGAAGAGATTAGCTAGATCAGGAGTGTCAAACTGGTGGCCCCTGGGCCGGATACGACACACGCAGGCCACGCCCACTCCAGATCTGCAGAGGGAAAAAACCCATTGCGATACATCACATGACAGCAACATGACGCCGCGAGTTTGACACCGGTGAGATAGATAATAATATCTTGGTTTTGGTTCTCAGCAATATCCATTCTACTGTGTTGCTCAAAATAAAAAAAAGAGACAGAACCACAATGACATCTTCTTCCAATTCAGGGAGCCATGAATGACTCTAATGGAAGGCATTTTTGACTTCTTCAACACAATCTCTCATTGTAGGAAACAATTTTTTCCATATACAAATCATCGCCTCTATTGGAAGTATTTATTGCTTTTTAAGAGTAAGATGGGATTTGTCATGATTTTTGACTCAACATCACTGAATTACAGAATACATTCAAAACATTTTGAATTTTCCAAGTTGAATACTACACAGGGAGATGGAAAATGAACCCTCTCTATTAAATACAACTTTTATTAATTAATTGTGGGTTTTTTCTTTTTTTAAAAAGCAACCATTCTTATTTTATGAAAAAGTATAGTTGGTATAAGCCAAGAATTTGCAAATTATTCATTTCTCTTATTTCATTTATAGAAGGAATGATTAGCTTCTTAAAACATATGATTTTAATCTGAAATAATCCTTCATCTCTTGCTTTGTTTGAACCCTGGCACAATAGCTTTTTGAGCTTTTAAGTAAATTAAATTCTTACATACAACAACTTCTAAAAAATTAATGCTGTATTTAGAGTTCGGAATCCCCAAGGAAAGCTTGATATTCAAAGCCACATTTGCAGCATGTCATCGTTATGAACAGTGACAGCTGAAGGTGTAAGTGAAATCTCTTTGTTCTTGGAAACTGCAAATCTATTTAAACTGCATAATAGAACACTAGAGAGCTATTTCCTTGACACATTTCCCCATCTATCATCTCCAAAATATAAAAATTGATTGGGTGCAGAAAATTTTGGTTTATATCAAAGGAAGCAGTGTTGATTCTTAGTGACTGCCTAGACAAATCTCTGCAGTTTTCTTAGCTAGTTTTTTTGGAAGTGGGGTTGCCTTTGTCTCCTTCCTAGGGACTCTTGAGAAAACCACCAGTCCAAAGTCACCCAGTTATGCCTAAGGGGAGACTAGAACTCATAATATCCTAGTTTCTAGCCAGTTGCCTCCACCACTGCACCAAACTTGCTATCCCTAAAATATTAATACAGGTAGTCCTTGACTTACAACAATTCGCTTAGTGACTGTTCAAAGTTGCAACGGCATTGGGAAAAAAAGACTTATGATCATTTTTCACACTTACAACCATTGCAGCATCCCCATAGTCACGTGGTTTACATTCAGATGCTTCATAACCAACTCACATTTAGGACAGTTGTAGTGTCCTGGGGTCAGGTGATCAATCTTCTGACAAGCAAAGTCAATGGGGAAACCAGATTCACTTAACAACCGGCTTACTAATTTAACAACTGCAGGGATTCACTTAACAAATGTGGCAAGTAAAGTCGTAAAAAACTTACTTAACAGATTTCTCACTTTGCAATGTACATTTTGGGCTCAATTGTGGGTAGTAAGTTGAAGACTCCCTGTAATTAATACCGGTAGTCCTTGCTTAACAACTGACCATTCAAAGTAACACTGGTACTGAAAAAGTAACTTCATGACCAGTTCTCAAGATTCTTGCAACATCCTCACAGTGATTTAGTTTTGTGTGCATCACACCTGGCAGGCATTTATGACTGCCTCGTTGATTGTCACGTGATTGCCATTTGTATTCTTCACAGCTAGCTTTTGACAAGCAGAGGCAATGGGGAAGTCAGCAAAATTGCAAGTTGCAAGGTTGATGTCTTGCTTAACAACTGCAGGTGATTGGCATAACTACCATTGGGGAAGCGAGGTCATAGGCCTGTCGCAGTCACACAATAGCTCTATCAATTGCACTGCTTAGTGATGGGGTTGGTACTCCCAAGTGTGATAATTAAGCAGTGACTACCTGCAAAATTACCACTGCTAATAGTAATATGATACTAACAAATATTAATAGTTGCAATTTAAACAACTTGAGGAATATCCATTATTTTAAAATGTAATTATTAAAATACTGCAGAATCTTCTGTTGCAAAGGATTTCTTTTAAAGTCTTGTCTTGGGTGTCTGCTTTTAAAAAAATTGTATTTACTTCCATCATATACTGGTCGTGTTCTTTTCAGCAACTGACCTGCAGCTCCATATTCACTTAAAATATTCCAGATTCAGACCTTAATTTCACCTTCAGTTATTTCTCAGTGTCCTGCTAAAGAGCAAATCTCTGGCTTTCCCACTCTCTGCCCTGCAAACAGCTGCCCTGCACTTCTTCCTCTCAATTCTCCTCAGGCCATTTTTTGTACCTTTTCAGTCGGAATCCTACTGAATGCTTTCCCAAGCAACTTAACAGATTAATCGCCCTATAGTTGCACCCACTCTTACTACAATTCCTTTAGGATGAATGACATTCTTCCAGTCCTCAGGCGCAGGTGTAATTCATGCACCCATAACATGCATCAACAAAATAAGGAAAACGTAGCCCTATTTTATGAAAAAAAACATACTTAATGTTTCTGCAGTTATACACATTTCAAGTCTACCACATTTCAAATTCTCATACTGTTTATGATTTCAGTGTAATAATTGGGTGTTGAATATTAATATCAATAGCATTTTTTTCAGGTCTGCTCTTCAACATATCATGATATCTAAAATATAGCTTCCAGCAGTCTTTCAAATCAGTTTCATGAAAAGTGATTTTGCCCTGTTTTGAATTCCATTCATCTGCTGGAGCACCTTTATATACCTTTTTACCCACTTCTGAAGCATTTTATTTCAATCAAAATCACTCTGCAGTTTCTCTGTCACATCTAATCATGTCTAACACTTGTCCTGTTAGGCATTTATCTTTCCTGTTCCTCCCTCCCTCCCTTCCTTTTTTTTGGCAATAATCATTCTGTCCAGTGGAGTTGTGCTGGTTATGATTGGTTGGATAGACACTTTTTTATGAGAGCGAGATTGTGACCATACTGCGGTAATCAAATACTCAGCTATCATAGCAATACCCCAAAGCAGAAAAGGACCTGTGGAAAAATGTCCTCTGCAAATAAGCTAAAACTTACAGCAATAGCCTTGAATTCCAAAATTCAAGGGGAATAAGCTTATCTATATAACAAGTTCTATGCAATTTCATCAAAGAGTGTCTCTCCATCCAATCAATCACACCACAGCCAACACAACCCAGAAAATGATAAGTCTATCATAACTAAAAACATCTCAAAAACTCTTTACTACAACACTACTACAGCATCATAGTAGTCCATAAATGAGGGGGCCTTGGTACTCCCTGAGCTTGATTATAATATTGATGATGATGATGATGATGCCTAGTTTGGGTAATGAAACATTGGCAAAAAAACAACCAAGCTTAGAACACCAAGGACCCTTCATTTCAACCTTGAACTTACAAATATTATCCTTTATTCAGCCCATAAATCCACAAAATCTATCCAAAGCATTTTAACCAATAGGTAAACAAGACAAAGCAGGAATCATTTATAACATACAATCACAGAATAAAAACCACTGCATTGAGCAGACACGTAGTGTAGAAGATGGACAGACTGCAGCCATGAACATAAACATCAATTAAATCAATGATGAAAACCTACTTTCACAATGCACCGATTAGTTCAAACATAATTTCAATTGGGAAACAGTAAATATTTTAGATCAAGGCAGATCTCCAAATGCAAGAGGATTCTCAGAAGCTTAGCACTCTGTCAAATCAACCATTACCAGGCATATTGAGAAAAGTTTCATCTATAAACAATTCAGCCAGATTCACACACCCCCTCATTCTTCCTCATCACATCCTTCTAAACATCTAGATAAAAAATCAAACACAAGGAACAACAACCAATCAATGCTGGAAAGACAAACTGCCACATAGAAATACCCAGCAAACTCCACTCTCCTGGGCACTGATAATGTTACCTCACCTGGCAATGAAAGATCAGCAAGAAGAAAAGCAAGCACCACGATCCCAATAATTCAACCCTGAGCATATATTCTCCATGATTGTAAGCACATAATTGTTTCCCCCCCTATACTCATCCAGCTTCCACATGCTATATACTGCTTATATCCAATTTGCATTCATTCCATTCTGCAATTCTGCTTTCACTCTCGTTTCTTTCACTCCTTTCCTTTTGTTTCATGTCCATTTTTTTCCTGAAGTTCCACTCTTGTTGCTACCCAAATGTGATTTGTTCCATGTTCATGGTGTCTCATCACCCTTGTATCAGTCAGTACTTCTCTTCATCTCAATTCAGTCATAAACAATGAAATTAATCACTTTGAGATGACTAGATCAATGTGTAATGTGCCTTTGAAACATGCAGTCTTTTTCTAAGAGATATTCGGACCATTCTCATTTCTCTGTGGGATCTCAAATATTTCAGTCATTTTTTTTCTATACACACTCATTTCTATTTCTAAAGGAAGGTAGAGTTGACCTTGCGTGTCAGCCTTACCTGCAGTTCAGACAGTAAACACAACCAAATAAACTAATTCTACTTTATTGTAAAGATACATTAACAGAATTTTGCAAACCTGAAATTACAGCTCTCCCACTGTCTCTTTTGCAGTCTGAGAACTTAGGCAACGTTTCTCTTGAGCCTCTTACTCCATCCACTATATAGCTGTGAGCTATGTAGCCCTCTTATTGATTGTTCCCTTGGCAGCATACTTTCCCCTGGACTCCGAAAGTCATTCCCACATACCATGACATTGGGCATAGGAAAGGAATGATCAATCTCCCCAGGTAAGCAAATAATGAACTTCCAGTGTGCCTTGATACAGCTAATCCCTGTCTCCATGGCTCACTCATGCGATCAATACTCCCAGGATGGAGGCAGCTCTTGGCTTCCATCCATTAGACTCTACAATTCTGTGCTATGAGAAGAAAGGAAGCACTTTCCATCTCTCTCTGATTCTTTCCTGCCAGATCTATCCATTGATCTTGGTGAACAGCCAAGTCCAACTGCAGGTGAGGGAGGGGGCAGTGATTTTGACAGAGACAAGTGCTATAAAGGAATTTACAACTGAGCTTGGGCTAAGGAACGAGTGAGCAATGTCCTGTCCTATGAATTTTTGATGGAAATGCAATACAACGTCTTTCTGAATCATAGTTAATAAATTGGAATGTTTATGGGCATTATATTTCTCCCGCCTCTTATAGAGGATGCTGCCTTGTTTTGTTTTTTAGCTCATCCACGTAACGGTTGTGATGTGTTTGCCACCCATCTGAGAGACAGGTCAAAAATATAGTGATATTTAATCAACTGCCTCCACAGCCTAACTTTTGCCATGCTTCAGCAGTAATGATGATAGTGTTGCTGCCCACACACAGCTCAATATGTGGTAGGTGGCAATCAGATACACCTTGGAACTGTTTTTTTTTTTAAAAAACTTCCTTCTCAGTAGCTGCATCCCAGCTGCCAAGGTTGTTCTTGAAGGAAGACATTAGCAAGAGGCATGAGGGAAATGAAGAAGGTGCTCTTTCCTCCCTCCCTCCCTTCCCACTTTGTCATTGAGAAAACTGGTTTGTGCCACAAGTAGGATGTCTCTCCTGTCCCCTCCCCTCCTCTTCTTTCACTGAAAGAGAAGTTGGAGGGAGCTTATCTGAAGATCCCTTCTTCCTCTCTTAAATCTAATTGTAATTGCACTCATGTATCTTCAACCTTTCCAAATGTCTCTCTTCCCACAGCCCAATGTTCATTTATGCTGCAGATCAATTCAGGTCAGAGGCGCATGATCAAGATTGAGCTTTCCCAGATGACATTTGGTCTGAGTCCTGACCCAATTTCCCTTTAAATTCAGCTTCACTCAGCACAGAAAAACTTTGCATGCATGCCTGTGGTTCCAGAGCTCAAGATGCACCAGCATTTTTGGATTAAGCAAATTTTGAACAGGCTATGACTGTAAAAATCATGTATATGCATGTTGTTTCCTGTACAGGTCCAATTCCATTCTCCTTTGCCATTTAACTGAGCACATGCACAACTCATGTACCAGATGTCAAAGTACAAAGGTGCAGCACATTTTTGCCTTTTGCCCCTTCCTCTAGGAAAAGATATTCTGTTTCCTGTTTATCAATGGGAATGTTGTTCATATGGAGGCCCACATTTGCTCTTTCTCCCCTGAACTGTTCAGAGCATCCAGTAGTGGGAGGTGCTTCAGTCTCCTCTTGGATAGGCTGGGCTTAATTACAAGGACGCTCCTCCTCCTCCTCAGGACTCCTCCCTAGCATCCCAAGTTTTTGCTCAGCCTTCACAGGATTAGGCAGCTTTTTCTGTTGGTTGGCCGGAATACCAAAAAAGACTCTCCAAAACTCTCCGGTTTGATTCTCTTTCTCTAATTAGCCTCTTGAGATTCCTTACCAACTCCGTCAGTCTTATCTAAAAGAATCACCATCGATGGAGCTTCCGATACCTCGTTAACACCTTCAGCGCTCCGAGGGGAAAGAGAGGCTTTTGCCTCAAATGTCTCTCGCCTTAACAATCGCTCCATTCAGCTGGTTATAGCGAATTTAAAGCAGCGCCAGACCGAACAATGAACGTGACTTGTGGTCGTTTAATTCTACAGCCCAAGGCATTTCCCCACGGAACACCGCAGGGGGTAGAAGCACTAGTGCTGATACCCTCCCCCACTTGCCTTTTTCTTGTGTGAGACGCTGATTTAAGCAGGGGTAGCTGTGGAAGTTTGTGCGCCAAAACAGCGGCCGCCATTTTGCCTAGTGTGCAAAGCAGGCAACATATATTTACTGTGATAAAGTTTAATTTTACTTTCCCACTGGACTTAGCTCAATGAGACCAAAAGGTTTCAGCCCTGCTACTGCAATCAGAGAGTTTCGGTTGGCTGACTATCACAGTGTATTTCCAGCAGCTTTTCACAGCAAGCACCAAGGCCTAAGTCCACCTGTGCACAGCAGCTGTAGCAGGCCTATTGTTAAGGTACAAAGCCCTTGGCCTGATTAGGTATTCCCCAAAATTTCTCTCCTTGTATTCGGTCTAATTTGGCTCCCAGTAACATCAAAATAATACTACTGATATTATTAATAAAATATACATAATTAAAATAAAATAAAGTAATATATATGTATGTGTGTATGTATATATGTATGTATGTGTATAGATACATGTGTATGTGTGTGTATATAATAACAATAACAAAAATAATAACAATAATGATTTTTTTGTTCAAATTACTGGGGATTCTTAATTTCAGCAGGGTTCCCTGTCCAATCGTGGAACAGGCCCCCGGACTTGCCAACTGCTCCATGCTGCTATTTTACTAACTTGCAAAGATTATATCTTTAGAGGCAATGGCAGGAGGCAAAAGTTCCAAAGCACTTCCTCAAGAGACTCAACCAAGGCTCACAAAAAATCTAGGAACCCAAAAGGTCCTTCTAAAGCCTTCGAAAAGGATGCCCAAAGGTGTCATCTGGCCATTGAATGACATATGAAGAGAAACATGTGGGAGACTGAGAAGTCTACTGCAGTCCCACCTACTCCACAACCAGCTGAAGCCCAAAACCCTCCTTCCCCACCCCTGGACCTGTTCTCACAATCCAGGAGGGGATCCATCTCAAAACCTCGCCTTCAGAGCTTGGCCACAACATCCACAACATGTCGAGTCCCCGAGGCCACATTGACTCCTACAGCGGCCGGGCTTCATCAGGAGGACATTTTACCAGACAAAGTTCCTGCCAAGATGAGGGCGTGGACGGAGCTGGCAATTCGGCAGGGCATCGCAGCAGGAATCCAACAGTCTGTAGCCATCAAAGATCCACAGTCTCAGATTGTGATTCACAATCTCTGCGATCAGTAAGCAGAATGGATCAACATTGCACACAGGTACATTCCCATGGGGAGTTTTCTATCTACCCAGATGCCCCCCTTCAGGAGTCACAGGAGGAGGGTGAACAAGATGACTAGTTGCTCCAGATTGAGTCAGGTTCAGCTCATGGGACTGATCCAGCTCTGTCACAGGTGGACCTTCCAGAATGGGGCATGTCCGAGGACGAAGGCTTTATTCCCGACCAACCGATTTTCATGGGCACGTTTCATCCCGAGTTACTTAAATCACTATTATTCAAGGCCAAGAATACTGCACGTCTTAACAAACCAACCCAACTTTACAACAAGAGGTTTCACATTATGAGTCAGAAGAGCTAATCTTCTCTCAATCTATCACCGAAGCGGATGTCATTCCAGTGCCTCATATATTTTCAGACCTAGTTCAAAAACAGTGGGCCTCCACTGCATCTTATCCTGCTCTCACGGGATACGATAGGAAATTTTATAATCTGGCCCCTGAATTTGTTAATACTCTTAACATCCCTGAGGTAGATGACTCCATAGAAGTCTTGCATTCCCTCTACTATCCTAGGTGAAGCGGAGGAGGAATTCAAACCAGAAGAAAAAAGGGCAGAACTAGCACTTCGCAGGGCTCACCAAGCTGATGCATGGGCCATAAGGGCAGCTACTACTGCATCCTTTTTTACTAGATCTTCCTTAAGATGGCTTCGCCATCTGAGGGACACCATCCCCCATTCCAATATACAAGCGCATCAGGACATTGCCAAGCTCATAGCCGCAGCTGAATTTTCTGCGGATACGTTTAATGCTGTTATATTTTCCTCCAGAGTCATTGCCTCTCAGGTATCTGCATGCAGACTACTTTGGCTCAGACACTGGCAAGCTGACACTAAACACAAGTGGAAGCTTGCCGCTGCGCCCATTTCAGGCGACAAGCTGTTTGGCACTGCCATTGATCCACTCTTAATAGAATCTAGGAACAAGAAAAAATTCTTGCCATCTCTTTTTTGGAAATTGGACAACCCATAGTCCTTTCGGAGGCACTCCTTTTGCCCCTTCTACCAGAGTTCCTATTCCAACAGATCCCAAAGGTCCCAGGGATATAGGCAAGTGCAACCACCCAATAGGTCTGACTTTGGAGACAGGACTAGGAGGGGAGGTCAAAGCAAGAGACCTTTCCGGGGGACTGGAAACAGGTTTTTCCAGTGTCGGAATCCCAGGAGATCCCTATTGGTGGTCGGCTACAATTCTGTGCCGATCAATGGGAGTCCTCTACCACCGACTCGTGGGTTAGGGACACAGTAAGATTTGGTTTGGCTCTGGAATTCCAATCCACTCCCCCAAACTTCTTTATGAAATCTCCCCTTTCTAGAGACCCGGTCAAAAGATCTCTTATGCAAGCAGCTATACAACATCTACTGGAGATCCGGGCCATTCAACCAAGGACAGGGATTTTATTCACACTTTTTCATGATTCCAAAAAGTTAGGGGGGATGGAGGGCAATTTTAGATCTAAAACGCCTCAACTGCTCTCTGGTATACCAGAAATTTAAGATGACCATATTACAATCTATCCTACTGGGCATCAGGAAGGGCGATGTTTTAACAACAGAAGCATACTTGCACATTCCGATTCAGCCTTCCCATAGTAAATTTCTTAGATTTTGCTATAATAATATACATCAGCTCCCAGAGCATTCACTAAGGTCTTGGCAGCTCTGGCCGGACACCTCCGAGGTAGACCCATCTAGTTACAGTGTTACCTTGATAACATTTTAATTCTGTCATCGGTTAGTCAGTCTGAACTAGACACCTGTTTTACGATACAGGCTCTTCAACATTGTGGGTTCTCTATAAATTGGGCCAAGAGTCACTTAACCCCATCCACTCACCTAATTCACCTAGGAGTCATCATAGATACCATAGAAAGGAGAGTCTTCCTTTCTCCCGACAGACAAGAGAGCATTAGGCTTCTAGCTCAGGAGATCAGGACCCTTAAACAGGTACCCCTGATCCAGTTATCAAAACTATTAGGGAAACTGATATCCTGTATTTCTATTGTTCCCTAAGCTCGCTTGCATTCTAGAGCCCTACAATGGTACCTGCTGCCTTTCCAAAAGTCAGGAAGAGGCACTTCCAACTCACGGGTACTAGTGCCACCGAAGGTCCTCAGATCCCTTCGCTGGTGGACCGCACCTGTCATCAACAAAGGTTGCCTATTCAAGGAACCCAACAGAGCGATCATCACAACAGACGCCAGCCTGTTTGGATGTGGAGCGCAGTACAAACACCATACAGCACAGTGGTGTTGGTCTGTCCTGGAACAATTGTGCAGTATAAATCTATTGGAACTCAGAGCTGTTTTTCTGGCTCTTTGCAGCTTTCTTCCACTAATTCAGTCCAAACACGTCCTGGTTCTAACAGACAATGTTACAACGAAGGCTCATATAAAAAAACGGGGGTACCCACTCGGGTCAACTGATGAGGAAGGCAGATAAGTTGTGCCTTTGGGCGGAGAGGAACTTACTCTCCATCAGGGCAGAGCACATCTCCAATCTGTCAAACATCCAGGCAGACTGGCTGAGTAGGGCCACGGTCGATCAGTCGATTCTATTTCAAGAAGCGGCCTTGAAATTCAGACAACCAGTGATTAACTTATTCACCTCAGCTCTCAACACACAACTCCCAAGATTCATATCGAGGTACCCAACCCGGGAAGCAGAGAATATCAATGCCCTTCGATGCCGTTGGCCACCAGGTCTACTGTACTCATTTCCCCCCTCCCACTGATCCCCAAGGTGATCCAAAAGCTTCTGGAGGAGAAAGCGGAGCTGTTACTAGTAGCACCATACTGGCCCAGGCGGCCGTGGTTTGCAGACCTCCAAGATCTGTCATTAATGGAACCATGGAGAATTCCACTGGACAGAGCCGCTATATCTCAAGGTCCAGTTCTACATCCGGATCCTCAATGGCTCCACCTTGCCGTATGGAGATTGAATGGCAACATCTAAAAGGTGAGAAAATTTCCAACAGAGTCATTTCCACCATTCTGGCAGCCAGGCGCCCATCAACTAATCGTATTTACAATGCCACCTGGAACATATTTTATAAATGGTGTATTAAGTTCAATATTGAACCCACTTCTCCATCAGTGCCACAAATATTAGAATTCTTACAAGAAGGTCTAGACAGAGGTCTCTCGCCCAACACCTTGCGAAGACAGATGGCAGCCTTAGCTTTGGTCATTTCTTGGGGTAATCTGCGTTCCATTTCACATCATCCTCACATTCATAGTTTCTTTCGGGGAGCCAAAAATGTATGGCCCCCGGTGATTCACCGCTACCCAACTTGGGAGCTTGACAAGGTCCTTTCTGCTCTCACGAAGGGACTCTTCAAGCCTCTGAGGGCGACGAGCCTTCACTTTCTAACATATAAGGTGGTGTTTTTAATAGCTGTCACATTAGCAAGAAAATTTCTGAACTAGCTGCATTGTCAGTAAGAAAGGACCTCTGTTTATTTCGCCAGGACAGGGTAGTTCTCCGCCTAGATCCAACGTTCATGCCGAAGGTCAATTCAGCATTCCACAGGGCACAAGAGTTGATTCTTACAAACTTTTGCCCAAGACCAACTCATAGACTTGAATACCAATGGCATCGGCTTGACGTGAGACGCGCCTTCCGCATTTACTTAGATCATACAGCTGCTTTCAGGAAAATGGAATCTCTTTGTTTCTTTTCAACCTAACACCCAAGGGCACAAGGTTTCTCCTTCTACAATTGGCAGATGGTTGAGGGCCACAATTGCTAAAGTGTATGAGGCTCAATCACTTTCAATGCCTAGAGGCATAACGGCACATTCCACAAGGAGTGCAGCAACATTGGCAGCAAGGGCCACATAAGTGTCAATAGAAGAAATTTGCAGGGCAGCAACTTGGGCTTCTCCATCACCCTTCATCAGACACTCTAAAATTGACTTCTTTGTCTCTGCGGAGGTATCATTTGGTAGGAGAGTGTTGCAAAGACAGAAACCAAGAGGGACCATTGATCCAGGCAGCATCCCTCCTGTAGGACAGGCCAAGCTTTGGTATGTCCCACTACTGGATGCTCTGAACAGCTCAGGGGAGAAAGGGCATTGGTAATTACCTGATATGCCCATTCTTCATGAGCTGTGAAGAGCATCCAGCCCCACACAATTCCGTCTGGTGGGGTTTCTATTCCGGCCACCTCTTAGTTAGGGTGAAGAACAGAAATGTGTTCACACTTCGACTTTGCCAAAACTGGGGACGCTAGGGAGGAGTACCGAGGAGGAGGAGGAGGAGCGTCCTTGTAATTAAGCGCAGCCTATCCAAGATGAGACTGAAGCACCTCCCACTACTGGATGCTCTTCACAGCTCATGGAGAATGGGCATATCAGGTAAGTACCAATGCCCTTTTCCACAATTGAAAATCTTCTTGACCTAGAAACACACACACACACACACACACACACACACACACACACACACACACACACACACCACGAAAAATAGCTTCATGAGAGAGCCAGTCTCTCTTAGCCACATCAGAAATGACCATGGAGGTGCAGAAGCTACATAGAAGAAAGTGGTCCTCCAGCAAGCCACTTAGAG
Source organism: Toxicocalamus goodenoughensis (assembly GCA_032468175.1). Taxonomy (NCBI): domain Eukaryota; kingdom Metazoa; phylum Chordata; class Lepidosauria; order Squamata; family Elapidae; genus Toxicocalamus; species Toxicocalamus goodenoughensis. The sequence continues at coordinate 218,673 of JANHFN010009896.1, forward strand.
CCCAGGACATCGCCCATCTCCAAAGGATCCTCCTCCTTTGCATTACAGATGTATTTGTGGAAGATCCTAAGTTTTCTTTCAAGCTGGAACACCTTGGGCCAGCTTCAGCCTAAGCAGGCTGCTTACGAGATGCAAGGTTTGTTGTCCGCAGCAAACAGAAAGTAAAGTATCTTTCCACAATGGAAAGAATGCCTTATGGATACATTCTTTGTTGGCTTTAGCAATCTTTATTTACATTTCTTCTAACATTATTAGCAATGGCCAAATCTATCTTAACTCTCATTTTTATCAGTATTTGAAGGAGGATAATTCATGAACCCTTGATATTTGAGAAGATGAGACTCTTAAAAGATATCAAAATTAAGCAAGCCACCACAGAGAAGAGGAGGAGGAAAGGCATTCATAATAAGGGGGAGCAAAAAAACAACATGATGGGTATGATTGAAGATCCATTCATTTTTATGTATGTGAAACATTGTCCACAAATAAAGGGATGAGACTTCATCATACAGTCTTCCCCCATCAACATCCCCTGTCTACCCCTGAAAATATTAGGTAAGATTTATTTATATGAATTGTATGGCCACCCAGCTCACAAAAACATGACTCTAGTCTAGGTAGCATACACCAACAATAAAAAAAATTCCGAATTAAATAAAACATAATAGTCAAACACACAGTTGCGGTACACCCACATCTTGGTTCTCTGATATCTTAAGTCCCACATCCAAAGTTTCAGCTTAGCCTTCAAGGCTTTCCTGAAGACTGACAGGGTTGTGGTGAGCCAGATTTCAAGAGGGAGGTTATTCCACAGAGCAGGTGTCACCATGGAGTGTCTCAGTGACTTTTGCTCAGAATAGATTAGCTGTATTATATATTGACAACAGTTTAAGAAATCCATTGCTGGCAGTATAGCAGCTTAGATTTTACAAAAGGAATCCCATAAATACACACACTTTTTATTTAGGGGCATAATTTTGATTATTGTGGCTGACTTTCCAAACGTAGTGCAATCAGCACTAACCAGTGAATTATCCCATTACATTGCAACAAGGTTTGTTCTGTTTCTGACCAAAATGATAACAGCTGCTACTACAATTACCTCTAGTCATTGGTTTCTCCTTGTTCCAATCGCCGGCTTTTGTTGATGTGATGTTCTTGCATTAGTAAAAACATCTGTTGAATTCTGAAAGGAGTAAAATCACACTGGAAGAGTTTACGGTCATACAATTTATATATTGCCAAAGGCAACAATAGTAAATAGGTACCTAGACTGCTTCTGATTTCATGTTATTGATCTTGGAAAATGTATTTTCTTTGCATTTAAATAGCAATAGTTATTTCATATGTATTTATAGTTCTATATCTAACAAATATATGAGTTTTATAGGAAAGCATTTCAATTACTGGAGTATTGTTTAGAATAAAGATGGATTGTAATGTCCCACGAAAAGGGAAATTGTTTCTTTGTTTTCATTCCTGTTATTTTTTTCTACAATAATAGCCATCTTTCTTTTATGAGCACTTTTTTAAATCACAGAAAATAGGTTTTTCTGCTATTTTAATTAATATTAAACATATTTATTAATAATAAGACAGAATTGAAAGCATTGAATCACTCATTCACTCAATAGAAGAACGCTTAGCAACACGTTTTGAAACAACTATACAAGAAGCCTAATCTCTCTTAAAAAAAAATACAGCACAGATAAGTGATTATCTATCAGCTCAAAATCAAATCCCAACTCAAAAACCACTACCACAACTACTACCTCAACTACAATCACAACTACAACCAAAAATAATCACCAAACCACAAACAATTACTATGCCATCAAATAATTCCCCTTACTCATCAGAGACATCATGGAATGTTATCAGAAATGTCCAAATGCCATCTTATTTGATCTTGAAGACACCAATGCATCAGACGACATCACCAAAGTTCGCAATATCATAAGCAGCTCAAATACAACAAGCATCTCTCCTGAAGATATCACTGAAATAACTAAAGATGGCCCTGCGTTCAAATACAATGACAGCTCTTGTGACCCCAAGATTTTGTAGAGTAGTTTGCAAAAATGAGTCCAGCAAACGTATATTCATTCATAAAATAAACGCCATTGCAAAAACCAATTCCACCCATAAAAAACTTCGCTAAAGACCAGATGTATCCATACTGCAAAGAATCCACTCCCGTGGATTCAAAAAATGTCTAGACAATGGAGAAAAGGACCCGCAACTCTGCATCCAACCCTACCCCATCCAATCCACCATCATTCAAAACTAGGCATGCATGTCCCTAACTACCTCTATTCCAACTACAACTGGCCTTAAATGCAAGCTACTCAATGCAAGAAGCCTTGTAAATAAAATACCTGAATTTCTCCTCTTATTAAATACGGCTAAATATGACATTATATTTGTCTGTGAGACATGGCTCAATGCATCTCTCCCTGACTCCATTACCACAGTAATATACTATCATGTTTACCGATCAGATCGTGAAATCTGTAGAGGAGATGGTGTTGCTATCTTCTATAAAAAAGTCCCTACATCTAAAAAAGATCCAAGTTACCCAGGAGCTTGCTATTCCTGAGACCATCATCTATGAACTGTCCTTAAATATCACATTTCAGTTCTTACTATGCCACCAGATAAAAACTGGATGCACCAATTATCACATTAAACAAGAAGAAAACCTTATGGACCTCTATGGACCAATTCCACCAGCACTTTCTACAATTTTGTAAACAACAAACTAAAAGACTCAAGGTCCATCCCACCCCTTAAAGGACCTAATGGTAAAGACTGCAATGACGACACTATTAAACCCAACCTCTTTAGTACATTCTTTAGCTCAGTATTTGTAAACAGCAATGGATCATGCCCAATATTACCTCGTCGAACCACAGACAACTACAATGATCTAATACATATTGATTTTACAGAAGACAACATTGAAAAAGCACGATGCAATCTAAAACCATCTCCATCTATTGGACCGGATGGAATATGTGCCTACTTCTTAAAAAAGCTATCCACTGCCGTAGCCGAACCTCTAAGCATAATCTTTGAAAAATCTTTCAGGACCAGCTCCTTGCCAAAACCTATGGTCACAAGCCACGGTCATCCCCATCTTTAAAAAGGAAGACCCCAGCCCAGTTGAAAATTACAGACCAATCTCTTTATGCTGCATCACCTGTAAAGTCATGGAATCAATTATTAACCAATCCATCA
>JANHFN010009896.1:222012-237161 GCA_032468175.1 Toxicocalamus goodenoughensis
TTCCTTTAATGATGGTGGCAGGAAAGTTCGCAAAATGGGGCAAAACTCATGTAGCTACTGTCTTGCTTAGCAACAGAAATGTTGGGTTCAGTTGTGGTTGGAAGTTGAGGACTTGCAGTTTCTTTCAAAACAACAAGTCCCAACATTCTCGGCTGCTCACAGAGGAATTGTAGAAACCTGCTCTAAAGCAACAACGTAATAAGGTTAGTTTCATCATCTTTACTATTACTAATCATGATGCTGTTTGCGATGCTTTCTATGTCCACCCAAAATTACCATGTGTTCAGAATTGCAACATAAAATTCAGCACCAGAAAAGTAAACACAAGATGGCTGAAGCTTCATTTAACTTCTTTATAAATACAAAGTAAATTTTACAATACCAGTTGCAGATTTCTCCAACATGGAGCAAACTCAAACAGAAACAGACAGTTCAAAGCAGAACAACAACTCAACTTCAGCAGACAAGAAAGCAAGTTAGAGCTGAGCATAGAACAGATGTGCTCTTTAAGTTTTAGCCCTCAATTCAGCTCTTATTGGCTGACCTTGTTACTAATCTCTATTCCAGTTCATGAATATACTCTGACACCATGAAACTCTTAAGCTGTACCGAAGCTTCTAATAAATCATCAGACTTTCAACAGATCTTCTTCTTCTTGTGTGATATCCATCGTCGGATATTGGCGATCATCTTGGCGATCCTATTTTTATCAACAGCCACACGAAAAAGGTCCTGTGGGGTTTTGTCCAAACCAGTTCCTTAGATTTTGAAGTCATTATGTTCTTCTGCCTGGACCTCATTTGCCTTCAGCCTTTCCCTGGAGGATTAAGTGAAGTAGGCCATATTTTCCCGGGTGTCGAGTTTCAACAGATGCTGAACCAAAATGTTTACTTAGTGTACTTTAAAACATTTATGCTTAAGGCTAAAACGGAAAGTATGACAGGTTATAAATGTTTTGATTCAGTCATTTCAGTGGTGAATTTGGGTTTCTCTGTAGACCAAGAAGTGTTTTGCCAATTTAAGCCATATTGTCCAGTTTTCTTTCATAGGCCTAAGCAAATATTGTTGGCCAAATGAGTTTTAATTGATGAGTCATGATAACAATCCAGACACCATTCACTGGCTCACATTTAACGTATACTAAAAATTATCTGTGTAGCTGTCTGCAGAAGGCAGTTATCATACCCAAGGTGGGTTAGTTGCTTGGCTATTTATTTATTTATTTATTGATTAAATTTATACACCACCTATCTCACTGTTGAGTGAGTGAATTACAATAGAAGCATTGTTGATAAGCAGCAGTTGGAGACAAGGAGTACTATGAAAGATTTGAAAGGATTAACAGAGTGGGAAGGGATTTTGTAGGTCATCTAGTCCAACCCCCCACCCAAGCAAGAGACCCTACACAATTTCTGACAGTCCCCTAGTCATCCTGGTTGCTCTTCTCTGCACTCTTTCTACACTCTCAACATCTTTTTGTAGTGTGGTGACCAAAACTGGATGCAGTATTCTAAGTGTGGCCTTACTAAGGATTTATAGAGTAATATTAGTATCACTCTATCACTCCCTTGATCTTGATTGTATCCCTCTGTTAATGCAGCTTAGGATTGCAATAGCTTTTTTTTTTGCTGTCGCTGCACAGTGTTGACTCATATTTAATTAGTTGTCCACTAAGACTCCAAGATCCCTCTCAAGTTACTGTTATTAAGCCTGATTTCACCCAGTCTATATGTGTCCTTTTGGTTTTTCTTGCCTAGTGTAAGATTTTACTTTTCTGTACATTGAATTTCATTTTGTTAGATACAGCCCAGTGTCTGTCAAGATGAGAGGTGGTATTCAGCAGGTTCTTACCAGTTCTGGAGAACCACTAGTGGAAATTTTGAGTAGTTCAGGGAACCAGCAAATGCCACCTCTGACTGGCCCCGCCCCCATCTATTCTCTGCCTCCCATCGAGTCCCAGCTGATCGGCTGGTTCTTCTTGTGTTGCCCTGCGCAGGAGAACGGAGCTGGAAAGCAGGTTAGTGGGGTGGGGAGGGAATGGGGATTTTGCAGTATCCTTCCCCTGCCACGCCTACCAAGCCACGCCCACAGAACTGGTAGTAAAACATTTTGAATCCCACCACTGTTCAAGATCCATCTGGATCTTGAGCCTAGCTTCTAGGGGGTTAGCTATTCTGCTAGCTTAATATCATCTGCAGATTTGGTAAGCTCCCCTTCTATTCTCTCATCTAAGTGATAAACAGGGTGAAAAAAATGGCTTATTGGGTTGCTCTTTTTTTTCTGGGGGGTGGTGGAAATAGTGCATTTCTGTTGGCTTTATTTTTATGCCCAAAGAAAACAAAAGTCTCTTAGCTTTCCTTGAGAGGCAGAGCTGTGCAAACCCACCAAGGCAAAGGAAGGAGATCTCTGCCACGAAAGAGCCAGGTGGCTTGCAGAGGCTCCGTATCTGCTTTAGAAGCCTTCGCTGTTGGTCTCTATTGCACGGTTATTTTAGGATCCTGTGTTCTACACGTCCCAAGTAATCTAGGACAGTTTTCAAGGCTGTCCTGCAAGTTTTGTGCTCTCTGAAGCATCTCCCAAACGTTTGGCCCTGCCCTGTTAAGAATGTGAGATTGCCAGGTAGGGGGAAAAAAATGAAATAAAATCTCTGGTTAAATCAAGCATGAATTTAGCCTATTGTGCATCGAAGCATTTTATGATAATAGCAAAAATGTTCAATGCTCTGAGAGATGTTCCAAAGATAGTGTGCCCCTGGTTTATACATTAAAGAAATTTTTCATGTGTGGTGAAGAGTAAACAAAATGCTTTTGATAACCAAATTCAGTAGCTACTTGAAGTATGTAATGCAGGTATTCTTCAACTTAAAAAAATAATCATAGATAAATTATAGGAAATGTCCCCTTTAGTTATTTGGAACAATTAGTGGGTAACATTTTCCTCCTCCACAAGAATTTATAACTGGAGTTTTACAACAGTCATTCCTGAACACATGACCAAAGGAATCCCACAATGAAAGTTTACTTTCGATTGTGTCTCATCTAATTAAAAGCCACACTCGTTTGGGGGTTTCTTTCCCTAACCTTCACTCACTTGGGAGGTCTCCAACCTTTGCAAATTGTTGCTTTCCAACTGCTCTCCAGATGTTTTGTGTGTCAGTCCCAGCATGGGAAGTGTAGTCTAACACTTCCAAGGACCACAGATCAGAGAAATGGTGTCAGGCTAAGTTTTTTTCTCAGTTACACCTAGTTTTGTCGTTGTAGACACAGTTTGTTAACTGGTTTCCAGTGGGGGGGTAAGCAGAATTTTGAAGCATTGACCCCATTATAATAAATTGTATAGTTTTATCTTTTGATATTGTAAGGCACCTAAAGTTACAGTGTGGCAAGATGGGTAGCTCAAAATTTTTATGAATGAGTGAGTGAGTGAGTGAGTGAATGAATGAATACATAAGTAAAATTTTGGCCAACCGGTCCATGGTTTTGTAGACACAATTGATTATGCCATATCCTGCAGCGTTAGTCTTGGGAAGAAACATTGTTTGATGAGTCTTCTAATGTTCTTAGTAGTTTGTAAGGATGACCAGCTTGGAAAGATGATCTTAATGGCTTGTTGAGCTATTATACAGAAACTAGTGGTTTGTTGGTTTGCTTTTTAGCTCAAATGTTTGTTATATAGTTTTTAATTCTGTGTTTGATGCTGTCGGTGGTGTTGCAGTATAAAATGAGGATAAATACATAAATATAAAATGAGGATAAATAAGTATAAATAAGAACCCATTCTAAACGTTTTTGAAAGGAATCGGCTTGATCTCTGCCTATTGGTTTACACAAGTAGAGCTTTTATTGAAATTCAGCAGTTTTCCAAAATTTGGACCACTCCAGTGTGTTTTAAAGTGCTTGTTTTGCGAGAAAATACATACTTGTACAAATGCACACTTGTAAGGAAAGTGTCCTATGAAAATGACACAGAGAGTGTTAGTTCACCTCCATTTTGGGACCCTCCTTGACACTTGTCATGAAATGGAATATTAACAAGGCCTTGTGGGTTTTATTTTCCCAGTCTCACATTGTTTCATCTTTGGATGATATCCGTATCTCCTTAACTTTTTGAATTAAAATGTGCTTGCATAACAAGTAATGGTTGTTGAAAATTTTAACTGGCATTTACAACCTGCTCTCATCCCTCTCTCGTTCTTTGCTGATCACATCCGATAAATAGTACGATTGGGGTTGTTTCTAAAGCACAATTGCCACTTTTTGACGTATGAGAAACGGGGTCTCAAGAGCAGATCCTGGAAACGTGCCTTGTAACAGCTGCAAATGTCAGCTAGAACGTTTTCAAGTTTATAAATCTCATGTCTGGAATTTGGCTGCTAAATACCGCTGAATCACTCATAGTGCCCTGGTACTTCAGAGCAGAGGGTGATGCTCTCATTGTCCTGGGCAAGGGCTCTTGTGCCTCTGACAGCTGCTTATGTTTGCACGAAGTGTGTGCAAAAGACAAAACGGGTTTACTTTTAGCCTTGGAAGTATTCCATTAGAATAAGAAAATATTCAACATGCTGGTTTGGCGTTGCTTCAAAGGTGATGCTTCCAGGGTTCTGAACTGAACGTAAAACTGGAACAATGGTGTTCTGAGCTCAACCTGCTTTCACCCCTGGGCCACAAAGAGGGTGGAGAGAGAGAGAGACAGGGTGGGAGGGAGAGAGGGAGAGGGAGAGAGAGAGAGAGGCAGAGAGAGGGAGAGGGAGAGAGCGAGAGCGTATGCTATCTATCATCTGAATTGTCTTTTTCAAATTTACTTTCTTTTTTGAAAAAACAAAGTATATCCAAGAACTAATGAGAATAGAAGTCTGCCATCATCCTTAGTCCAAGCTATGCAAGTGTCTCAGCAAACAGTAAAACATCTTCTCAACATCTTTAAGTAAACTCTCTGTGTTATTCAGCCAACGGTTGGAGGACAGAATGAGCTGCTAACCCAACTGCGCTCTCTGAATATTTTGGTTTTTTTGTTTTTGCTTTTAAAGGGGAATATCTTCTTGGTCATTTATTTCTGGATGCCCCAAATACTGCAGCCAGGAGACACGTCATGGTTTCATTCAAGGTCAAAGCATTTTGCACCGCCTGATCACAGGCATCAAGTCTTACTTCCAGAGTTCTTGTGGGGGTCAGTTCCTTGTTCCCTTCCCTAGTTTTGATAACTCTAGAATCCGCCAGGATGTCTGAATCAAACAAGGGAGCTTTGTACTATTAGGCTCCAACCAATTGCTGATGCTTTGGCAGTGTGATGAAATGTCTAACAGAACATGAGGCGTGGAGGAAGGGAGAAGGAGTATTCCAGGAAGAAGGTTAACATCAACATTATCCAGGGAAGAGGGGAAAACCTGAAAAAGACTGGGTCACTTTGCTAGGTATTCGCTGATCTGGAGAAGTGCTTTGACATGATTTCAAGATTCTGTAACATTATCCTGCTAGCAATATATATCTTTCAGGAAATTCTTGTTCCTAGGTGTATAGATCTGTGACACTTAATATGCAATTGGGGATTTGGAGGAGTATTGCTATGTCTCAGCATCATGCTAAGATATGATGTGGCTTCATGATTTTGAGGTTAACTCAGCAGTTAGGTAACCATGGTTGCATGGTCTTAATAAAACAATGCCTTAGCATGCTCCACATATCAGGCATTATGTTTTTATCTGATACAACTACTGATGCATTCATTGGACAAGAGAAAATGTCTCAGATAGGAGGCATCAGGAATGTAGGTCCATCCAAGGGAGACCGACTTCTTAATTAAGCTGCTGTGATGACATCAGCTGATAGCTTAGTGACCTTAAGATGTAGTTAGCCCTTAGATGGGAGAACATCAGGAAATCGAGGGGTACAGTTGGACTGGGAAATGGAAACAATATCATGGATGAACAGTAGCTGGTGACAAACTATTTCTACATTTCCCTTCCCCCCCTCAAGAAAAACTACATGGTGTGGTAATAAAGTGTAGTAAGTGTACATGTAAGTCATCCAGGTCAGTTCAAGGGAGTCTTGTAAGTAAGAGAAAACATGGAGTCATACTAACAAGAACTCAAGAGTTGGGCTGGCAGAATAGCCGCTGAGGACACCACTATATATTCTGGCACTGTGCCCTTGGCACCTGTCAAGGCCTTCTACTTTTCTGATTATTATTAGTCCAAACATATGTTCAGCCACCTTTATTCACTTATGTATGCTTTCTTTGGGAACTGGAACATGTCTTACTTTTTTGCTTGTGAGACAGTGAGAATTGTTCTAAACGTCAAGGAAGAAGATAGACAGATAAGATTGCTTTTCAATTCCTCCCTGGATGTGATCCCTCATCCCCAAAGGCAAAAAATGTGGGCCAAAGAAATCCATCAGGGTAGCGAGGGCCATGTGTGCTTCTAAAAAACGTGCATCACACAACCAGCTCTCCCTACCCTGTTAACCATTTTGTGTTGGCATCTTTGAACTATTCTCAAGATCCCCGCATCTCCCTTGCAACTCTTCCACCCCCAACACTACCCTTGTGAATGACTGCAATGTAAACCGCCAAAGTGTTGATCGTGTCGTCTTCTAAAGGGAGGTGGGATTTCTGCATCAGAGGACAATCAGTGCTTTCATGATATGCAATCAAAAGGGTCAGTTACCATCACTTAGAAAACATTCTTGGCTTTTTAGCCGATCTGGTTGTGTTTCTCTGTAAAAAGAAATCAGTTGGCTGAAACCCCAGATTTCTGAGGTCTGGGCTGTTGCAGTGTCAGCTTTGGGCGATTTTGAAAACAAGCCAGCCGTCACAGGACAGGAGGTCAACAGAATCGGTCTTGGATAGGATGTATCTGAGTAGCCTTCTGCTGGAGTCTTCTTTCTACTGGCAGATGTAATAATACATGACTATTTAAAGAGAAGGAGTTGGGGAAGACAAGTTTGACTGTTCAACATACTGTATAGGGCAGTGTTCTTCAACGTTGGCAACTTTAAGATACAGGGACTTCCAACTCCCAAAATTTCCCATGCTGGCTTTGGAATCCTGGCAATTGAAATCCACATATGTTAGGTTGAGGAACATCAGAATTCAAGAATTGAAACCTGAAACAGGGATGGTGCTTTGAAGTATATTTTAATTTTACTTTGATGCTAAGTCAGAAATAGCATGAAAGTAGCATAACCATGAGTGATTTTAGTTAAATTCTAACCTTGTTTTAAATCGGAGAGAGCTGTAATATCAGCAGGCTTGCTTGCCACTAGTGGTCGCTAAAGATCCTCCTTTCGGTAAGGTTGAGTGGCTTCATCAGGGCTCTGCAGTTCCTTATCGCCTGAGTTCTCCAGGTACAATTTGCAACACAACTTTTGGTCTTTTTCATGCATCGTTCCACATGTGCTGCAAACTCTTAAAAATGCCTCTGTTTTTAAAAAAAGCCGAAGGAAGGTTACACAATGCACCTTAACTTGTAATTTAGGGGAAAACCGACTAAAGTGTTTTTCCCAAGTAGCTTTCTGTCTCATAAGGCCGAATGAGTCATTTTGGGTAACGCAGCCAGAAAAAGAATAAAAAACAGAAATCAAGTGTAGAATCCTTAGGATAATTTGGACTTGAAGACTGAAGAGCAAATTCTGATTATTCCATAGGCATTCAAGAAGGATTTTGACAGTTTTCTTACATGGTCTTCTTATCTACTATTAAATGTTCACTGCCAATTTTGCTACAATAAACACAGAAGTAATCTAATTTTCTGGAAGTTTTTTTCCTCTTCATTTCCCTTTAAGTCAGTGAAAAAGAAAGCCACATTTAAATCAAATAACTAGAAAAGTAATCCAGGTGCTCCACATTTATGTTCGTTTTATCTTTAGTCCAAGAATTTGTGAGCGAACAAGAATTCCATACCACTAAACCCTCTTCTACTGCTGTCCTGGAGTCAAAAAGTGCCTCTTCTGTCCCTTTTTGTCAGCCACAAGATGTCTCTTGTGTGGTTTCTAGAATGAGAGAAAAATGAACAAACCATCTATTTCCTCTTTTCTCCTTGCGCTGTAAAATCTAGGAAGGAGATGGGATTGAACAGTAAGATGAAATGTATTTTATATTAAAATGGCAGTAGTTCTGGGGAAATGCGGCCCTGGAAATCCTGAGGTGAAGGAATCTTGACAGGTGAAAAGGAACAGGTAGAATGAATTTCCTGTGGCAGGTTTTGTGCTTCCTGTGGGGATTTAACTTCTCTTGGGATTTATTTCCTTGAAAACCTCCTGATACTTTTTTATACAACAGTTTCTCCCTTCAGTCTCACAATCTAAAATACATATGGCACACAAGGAAAAATAACTTCCCTAAATTACAAGAAGAAAAACAAGGAAACTCTGGCACCAGGACTTAAGATTACATAAGCCTTAGAATGACCAGAGGTTATCCAGCTGTGAAATAGCCAAAGGTTTTTTTTTATTAATGTGTGTACAGAATAAACTGATACAAGCATGATTTGAAACAGGAGAAAGACCAAAAACTGTTGGTTTCTCAGCTGGGGAAGGAGCCTCCCTTTTTTCTCGCTCTGTTCTGTGGGGTATAGATTGATATTTGGGGGAGAAAGAAAACTTGATGAAATTGGTTGTACCAGAACTGACTCTGCTCTCCTTTTAACTACAATGAAATATCTTATCTGATTCTCCCAACAATCTTTACTTCAAAAACAAAAATGACAATTGACCAGAGCAAAATGGTACCACGAGTAGTTCTGATCAAGGGATTCATTGGTTACACTTATGTCAAACCTGGGCATCTTATGATGTGAAGGTAAAATAAGTTGAATGGCAGTTTTGAGACAAATAGCTTAGTTTTCCTAATCCCAAAGTATCAAGGGTATTTACTTACCAAATGATAGAAGGAAAATAGAATTCACATGCTCTCTGGGAAGAACAAGGTGGCATAAATTATGCCTCGTGGATACTGTTTCCTCCACATTATAGAAAAAAGAGTGAATAGGCCAACATAATCTCCAAGTGTGTTTTAGGAGTAACTTTGAACATCTTCAGCTAACTTTAATCTGAGGCAAGATGAGTCCTCAGGTGTGTATCAGCAGGTAGATATTAGGAGGTCTTTACACCATTGTGAAGTCTCCCAAGATGTATTTAATCAGAATACAGTAGTCTTCTTATGTCATTCTTGTTCAAGTTACTGGAATTTGCTCACAAGAATTTCAGAAGGTTGAACAAGTCTGGTCTGAGATATAGAGCTCCTCTTTTGTGTCTGAGTGTGTAGGATACTTGATTTACACTCTAGATGTATGTTTACAGGTCTACAGGATATGTTTAAAAGAAAGTCCAGATGAGGCCATACTAGTGCGATCAAAACTCTGCCTGCTTTTATATGTATCTTGATGGTTTAATATCACACTATCTTTGCTGCCATTTTAACCTTATCCTCCTGTGGTGGCTTAGAAGTGGAGCTCTCGTCTCAGAATCAGGAGGCTGTGAGTTCAATCCTAGATAGAAGCAGATTTTTCTCTCTCTGGGCACAATGAGAATCTATCTGCCAAGCAAAACTCTGCATTGGAGACAGGAAGGGCATCCGGCCATTAAAACACTCTACTAGCTCCATTCAATTACCCAGACTCCACCCTGCAAGGGATTATGGGGTTGTTAAATGATGATGATGATGAAGAAGATCCTTGGATGTGATTGCTAGAAAAGTGGGCCTTATTGCTCAAAAATTTTCAAAACACCAGGATTCCTGAGGTGGGACATAAGAAATTTTGGTCAAACAAATGGCAACTTCAAATCTCAACAAATAAATGCTCTATCTTACATATTGGCAAAAAAAATCAGAAAATAAAATACAAGCTGAATAGTCAAGACCTTGGAAGCACACTCATATTAATATTACTCTATCAGGTTTTCTGTTTTGTGTTGCTGCCAGTTTGTATTTTCTCTCCACATTGGCTGGGCACATTTCTTCCCCATTTCAGGAAACTTAAGATTTAAGGCTAAGCCAAAGTGACCCACAGTCCACTACGGAACAAATCTTTTGGCTATCCTCATTGTCGGAATGCTAAACAATGGAGCGGCAGAGAGAGGTTGGGAGATGTTGCACTGGTACCAGAGGAGCTATAAGGGTGGACTTCCTCTGATCAGGCTTCCCTTAGCCCAAAGTCCCACATTGAGAGTCTATCATTTTCTTCTTCACTAACTATCTCAGTTGTTCATCATGAACAGTAAAGTCCATCAGTTACAGGTAATCCTTGGTTGTTAAGTGAATCTGGCTTACAACCGTTCCTTTAGTGACTGTTTGAAGTTACAACAGCACTAAAAAAAGTTACTTATGACCATTTATCACAACTGTTGCAGCGTCCCTGTGGCCATATGATCAAAATTCATATGCTAGGCAAATGACTCATGACGGCTGCAGTATCCCAGAGTCCTGCGATTACCTTTAGTGACCTTCTCACAAGCAAAGTCAGTAGGGAAACCATTGAACCACCGTTGTTATTAACTTCACAACTGCAGGGGTTCACTTGGCAAGAAAGGTCATAAAATGGGGCAAAACTCACTTAACAACTGTCTCATTTAGCAACAGACATTTTGGGCTCAATTCAGATCCTAGGTTGAGGACTACGATACTTGTGTTTGTTTCTCTTCTTTGTCAACATAGAAGTAGGCTTATGCTTAAAACAGACTTTAAAAATATTGTTTTCATTTTAACATGTTCATTATTTGATTTGATGTGTCAAATACTTTTTTATGCAATCACTTGTCTCATTCCTATCCATCTATCCATTCATGCTGTTTAGCAAAATAACTTTTCCCCTGGGTTTCATTCATTTAGAAAGTGCAGAGTTTTTCCAAGAAGTCCTTTCTGATTTTTTCATTATCATCATTCACTTGAGTGTAACATGCAATTATCACCAGCCTACGGGTTCCTATTTTTAAAGACACCCCCAATAGTCTAGATAACACAGATTAATTGTTTCTGAAGTACATTTTAACTCTTTTATTCAATTTTTACATGTATTCATGAATTCTATTGTATAAGATCTGGCCACATTCATTTTGATCTACTATTGTATGTTATCTTCCTTAGTTGTTTTTTTATTAAAAAAGTCTATTTTTATTTCTTTCATGTTATGAATTAATGCTCTTTATTGTATATTCTCTTTAATTTCCTATGATAGAGTTGCTATCATGTGAATCATAGATATTTACTTCCACCGGCCATCGTAGCTTTGGTCAGTTGAGACGTTCAAATCACAGTTTTTGGGAAAGAAGGTACAAAAGGAAGTTAAAAAAAGATTACTGGTCATACTGAGGGACATTCTTGGCTAATATTGAGGATTCTACCTGTCTTTGGCCAGTTTGCCATAAGTTTCTCTAAAGGCTAAGTGAATTGGTTGATCATATTAATTATGCAATTATCTCTAAGCTAAGAACTAATCTTGTAAATTATAATGTTGCCAGAATGCTACCAACTTGGAAATAAAGGCAACAAACTCAGGATACCCTACATCTTGTGGAAAAAACTGGTATGTTTTGAACCTGGCATCAAAATCACTCAATGTGAAAAAGAAACAAAGACTTCTGACTCTGATGGAAGAAGCAGCTTTCCATAAGGAACATAATCAAAATTACAGTCTCAAAGTTTGGGATGCTTTAATCTTGGTACCAACTCAATGACCAGGGTGTTGGACTTCATGGCATAAATGATCGATTTCAGGTCTTTTGATTCCATTATTTCCCCCCCGCCCCTTCAAATAAAACTAGAGAATTACAGCATCCATGTCTCATACAGCATTACTCCAATGTACAGAGTGGCTGATCACAGAATTTAATTTTGTAGATATAGCACATGAATATGTTCTTTCTGTCGCAGGATTTGTTTTGAGTAATTGTTGATTAATCTTTGATTTTTGTGTGTTCAGTTCCTCTCTCATTGTCTTCAGTTGTGAGCAACCAAAGACACATTGGACAAATTTTGAGAAGATTGTGTTTTAGAAGATGAAAAGAGCAGGAGAGCAATGCTGAAACAAATTGTCTTGGACAGATATATGTTTATGTATACAGATATTTTTGTTTGTCCATTTTCTTCAATAATTATGCATAGGAATTACATATTTCCATTTATTCTCTTGCTTCTCTTCCACTTTGGTAGATATTTAGTGCTGAAGGTTTTTCATTTCATTTCATGTCATTAATTTAGAAACGGTGATCGTTATATTCAGTATTTACTAATAACAAAGCATATTAATGAGATAGTTTTCACAAACCTTACGATTAATATCACTTTTTAGCTTCTTTATCCCCTTTTTGTTATCAGGTGTATCTTTTTTACAGATTTCAAAGAGTAATATTTCACTTTCATTCTTTCTCTATGGAACCTTGCGTCCTAGCCTATGAAACTTGTACATTGTTATTTAGTGCCATGGTTTCTGAATACATTTTCTGTTGCTTCTTTTCTTTCTTACTTTTCATTTGACAGATGTAAGACAAAAGTCTACGCTGATGAGCTACCCACCACAAGTGTGGTCATAGTGTTTCATAATGAAGCTTGGAGTACTTTGCTTCGAACTATTTACAGTGTTATCAATCGGTCTCCACACTACCTACTTTCTGAGATCATCTTGGTAGATGATGCCAGTGAAAGAGGTAAGAATGTCCAAAAATAAAACTCATTAACATTTGAACAGTATTGTGGACAAGGGATAGCGTTTCTTTGTTTGTCTCCAATCTTTAGTACTACTTAACAAATATTGTAACGGCACTATCTGGAATTTTTCTGAAGAGAATGGTGAGAGCAGTGTGGAGGAAAACACAATTTAGAGTTCATTTTACCATTGTAGACAAATGATTATAAAAAGCAAAGAGAATGTGTATTGATGGAGCAGGCTGGGTTTTTCTTAAATTTGGATCTCAAGGGAGAAATTGTATGGGATTTCCTGAGAATTAAGTCAAAAAACAACAGGAGTCATGGTGGCGCAGTGGTTAGAATGCACTATTGCAGAAAAACTCTCTCCACAGCCAGGAGTTTGGCCCTGATTGGCTCAAGATGGACTCAGCCTTCCATCCTTCTGAGGTCACTAAAATGAGGACCAGATTGATGGGTGCAATATGCTAAAACACTTTTTATCTTGTTCAGCTGGAGAATTTGGTCAGAATGTAGAGATGACTTTGGCCTGTTCAACCTTCCCAGCCCACCAAATTTACTGCCCCTAGCTGGAGAACATTGGAGTGGAAATACAAGACATCTAGTGGATTTTAGATTAATTTTATTTGATGTGTCTGTTGAGGGCACTAATAGATCACTTGTTGATAATTTATTCATGTGAAAGTGGGATTGCCTTTGCTTTGAAAGAAGCTGTGATGAATTAAATATTATAAAATCTTTCATAAGACCTGATGTGAAGAATGCCCTTTTTCAAAATTTCAGAGCATGTAGTGGCAGCCTAGCCATGGCTTGCTTAATCATGGGGTGTTGATTAAGCCATAATTGGCAGGGTTAATAGCAGAAGTGAAGTGCTCTGAAGCTGCTCTTCCAAGATGAGAAAACGTGAGCACAATGCATACGTCGGCTCATTCTCTTCATAACAATAAAAAAAGTTCCCTGCCTGAGAGAGAAACTGATTTTTATCATGGCATCTGAATGCAGCTAACTGATTATTATCTCAGGAAGAACAGTGGGTGCTTCTTTCCAGTCTTTCAGCCTGTGGTGTTCTAACAGCATGAAAATGTCTTCAGTCAGATTCTGATTTTCAAAATGGAACTGAGATACTATTCTCTGTTACTGAATAAGAGGCAGAAGCTGGATTCACACATTATATTAAGCAAGGACTATGAAAAATGTGGACCTGATTCCACATGTAGTCCATTAAAATCCTGTCACCAGAGCCACAAAAAGTGACAAGAGGGCAATCATTTTAGTAGGGAATGTTCTGAGGGCTAAAAACAAAATGGATGCCTTCAATCTTGCAAAGACTTAAGGAATCCATTTTATTGCTTCTGTGATCTTCCCAAAAATGTGTTTTTGGCCCTATCCAAAGGCTGCTTGCTGTATCCCTCAAACCAATAGAAATTGTCCAGGCTTAAAATCATTTTGAGGAATTGCTCCTTAATTTCAGAATTCCCTTCCCAGAAAGTCTGTTCCTCCATATGGAATTGGATCCTTTTGGTGCATATTGAAAAAGATTATTAAGAAAATATCTGAAAGTATGATGATGACATTGCTGATACTTTTTTATCTCTTAAGTTTGGACTGCTTTATATTTTGTGCTTAATAACATGTTTATCTGACTTTTAAAACAAGAGGAGTATTTTATAGCATAATCCTGTACCACTTTATTCAGCAATCTCATTAAGTTCAATGAAGCTTGTTCCCTGAAATATGGTTTAAGATTGTGGTGGGTTTTTTTAAATAGTATACAAATAGTGTAGCAATCAGAATCTTTTAATTCATTTTACAGTAAACTGTTTATTTCATTTCCGCTGTTTTATCATTTCATCATATCCTAGAAGAATATTTTCTTTCTAAATTGCTAGAGAAATTAGAATCAGTCTGAGTAGTAGCGACTGCTGTTTTAAGTGGGTTGCAAAATATACTCTAGAGGTCTTATGATTGATCCTAATCCAGAAATAGAATGCCTTCCCTCTGTGCCACCATCTGAAGTGAGTACATTCTGTAGGCAATGAAATGATCTTCCATACTTTGTGGACCCACATTGAGTGCCTACCCATGAACCACATGAGAATGAGGTGTTGGGATTTGTGGCTTCAAGATATCTTTTAAAATGCACATACACAGTTAAAACAGCAGCATAATTGGTATTTTATTTGTCTGAATGGTGCTTTATTTTCATGCAATAATATATAGATTACTGTATTCTTAAGATCTTGTAAAATAAAGAATGTTGTGTTTAGCTCAGTGGTCTTGGTTCCCTATTTTTCCCTTTTTCCTATTCTTCTTTCCCTTTTTGTATTTTATAAAGCAACAAAATCTCTCTCTTTTTGTTGTGTTTTTCTTTGTATTCAGAAACGTTTGACCTTTTTGATTATTTTTTATGGAAAGGAAAAAGCAGTCAGCTCGTAGATTCTATTCTATTCTATTCTATTCTATTCTATTCTATTCTATTCTATTCTATTCTATTCTATTCTATTCCATTCCAT
>JANHFN010009896.1:254757-276089 GCA_032468175.1 Toxicocalamus goodenoughensis
TTCCTTCCTTCCTTCCTTCCTTCCTTCCTTCCTTCCTTCCTTCCTTCCTTCCTTCCTTCCTTCCCTCCCTCCCTCCTGAAATTTTGTCAACAACATTTGAAATTAAATTTTATGCAAAGGCTCTTTTCTTGTCCTTATTTAACAATTGTTTCTCACAATTATTTACTTCTATTTCATGTAATAAGGTAGGCATCTTATGTAAATTTTAATTAGTGAAGGGAGAAGCCCCAGCCTCCTCATAAGTACGCCACAGCTCCTGATTGGAAGTGCCTTGTGGACTCAGGGCTGGCTAGGCTTAAAGGCTTCTCTGTGGAAAGAGCAGGGGTGGGATTAGAGAAAAGGACGAAGGCAGATGGCAGACACCAGAGGATGATGACAAAGAGAAGTCTGCAGAGGAAGCACTGGAAATTGCCCAGATCAAGGCCTGTATAAACAGTCTTTCCCCACCCTTCTATACTGCCCGGTTGGAACCCCAGCCTCATTTATCAGACGTTAAATAGAGCTGGTTCCCTTATTGGAATTATTTCAGTTCTCTGAGACTGGGACTCCCACTGCAAAGGAGAATATTTGGTCTCAAACTGTTGCCTGTCCCTCTTTGGTTTTGATAGTTTATGTTGAGAATTGTATTTTTGAGTTCTTAGATTGGGCTGGTGACATTCGAAAGCAGGGGTGGGCCAACCTAATGCTGGCTCAGGAATTCTGAGAGTTGAAGTCCACGGGACATAAAGGGGCCATAATTGCCCACCTCTGCTTCAAAGAGACTGTGTATGTTTTCAACTCCTAAAATGCTTAAGGGTCTGGGAAGAATAACCTGCAGCACATTTCTTTGCTGTTGTTCATAGTTCCGATCCCCAACTCTCCATCTGCGAGGGACTTTGCCACATTGAGATCTGGATATTTTGCTTAAGTGCTTCTTATAGCTTTTTGTTTGGTGACTTTTGAGTCAGTATTGATTCTTGGTGACTGCTTAGACAATTCCCTGCATTTTTCTTGGTGAGATTTTCAAAAGTGTCTTGCTTGCCCTTGCTTTCTTCCTAGAGTTGAGATGAAGTAACTTACTCAGCCATTCAGCTGCTTTGTATCTAAGCTGGAACTAGAACTCACAGCGTCCTGGTTTCTAGCCTGAGGTCTTCCCCACTAGATCAAGCATGATTAATTTGTTATCTTGACCACTGACACTTATTTTTCCCTGTCCAAATACACCCATGGATCTCTACTTCACTAGAAGCATAAACGAAAAAACCTTAAAGTTAGAAGTAATTTTAGCTTTTCCATTTGTGCAATATTTCTGCAATAGTGAAGTAGAGATCCATGGCTGTATTTGAACAGGGAGACATAAGTGTTAGTGGTCAAGATAATAAATTTGAATGCATAATTATATAAATTTGAATGCATAATTAAGTGAGTAAAATGGTAGGACTATGTTTATCAAGAGCACATCATGTGGCTTATCTGTAGTTCCAATTACAAAGTAAGGCCTATGGATGGGATCATTATTCTTGAAGTAGAACCCACTGAAACTATTAGAACAAAACTGGGTGAATGAACAAACAACAATTTGACTATGTGCCAAAGAAATGTCTCCAGTGCAATCTCTCTGCTGGCAAAAAAAGTTCCCCTCCCTCAGTCCAGTCTGTTCTAGAAGCCAGGGAGAACATTCAAAGCACAATTGGGATAATGAGGAGCAAGAGGAAATCTGTTTGGTGACATGGGATGTAGTAGTTCAAGAGTATCTATTTCACTGAAATTTGTTGAATAATTCATGAACATTATTATTTTAATCTTCTACACACGTGTGGGGCATTTGTCACTGTCCATGGAGTTTTGTGTGCTTATAAATGAAAGTTTTATAATAATATATAAATTTTATAATAATATATAAATGAAATCTCTTGGTACTATCAAAAATAAGAACATATAACCCATTTCCTCTCTTCTTTATGACCATAGAGAATATTCACCCTACTTCTTTTCACAATTAATATTTAGCAAATTCTCTCTATATCATAGCAAAAAATTCTAACATGCTGCTTCATCAAATTTTGTGCATGATATAGTTTGATAAATCAATAGAATTCAATAAAAATCAGCTGACAAAAGCACTTAGTTGCATCTTCTGCTGTACAGTTATGATTTTAGAATGTATATTTTACCATTCAAAAGAATGAAGCAATCAAACCAATCAAATGGAATACAGCAGGTTCCTTATTCTAATGCCTCAGTAATGGAGTCCTAATGTGAAACCAGTGTATTTGTTACAGTGTATACATTTCTAAAGGGATTTTAAAGAAATTAAATATAAATGTTTTTAAAAGAATAATGAACATTGTCGGGCACTGGGTTATTGGTAGTTCTATATACATGATTATTACTTGGGTTTGATTCCCCCCTCGAGACATTTATAAGCTTATAAAATTTGTGCTCTTGGTAGTTCATCAACACTTTTAAAAGTTTAGCTTTTACTTAAAAATGCAGTATTCCCTTTCTTACATTATATTACTATGCTTTAAATGACATAATAATAATTTAGAAGTTTACATGCGTGCATCAATTAGCTACTATTTGAGTACAGGCTGAAATTCTACAAGCAGAGAATGAAAATGTTCAACATTATTTAATACTACACCTTCAATTTCTAATAAATGAAATATAATTCTGTCTATATATATATATTTGGAGGATATATGCTATAGTATCACTTATTAAATTCCACAAAATATCTTTCAAAAAATATTTTTCTTTTCCATTTTTTTCTTTTTCTTTTGTTTTCAACTAGGACCCCTACTATGGCTGGTGGCTTATTTTCTATTGACAGAAACTACTTTGAAGAGATAGGAACATACGATGCAGGAATGGATATCTGGGGTGGAGAGAATCTTGAAATGTCTTTTAGGGTAATTTTCCATTTTATTTCCTTTTGTAATAACCGGCAGATTTTCTGTAAAAAATGTTAACGTTTAAGATAGGGATGTTTTAATTTTGTTTATCTTAAATGAAATCTTTCACTTTGTCTTGAAATTAGGAAGACAATCCAAATGGAAAGCTTCAATGGAGGGCTTCATTCAGCAAAACTGAATCAGGGCAAATTCACTTAAAATTCAGCTTCCCTTTTCTCTGCTGTTTCTGGATTCCCATTGAATAAGGAATTCTCTTATTTCTGTTCTGCTGAGTGAAACCTTCTATTCATGGATTGATTTGAGATGGATTTTATCCTTCAGTTTTAGTGCCGTGTTTTTTTTCACACTATGCAACACATCACATGAAGCTGTTAGTTTCTGAAAATTGTATGATGTAGAATAGGGGCCCATCAGTCATTATTAACCATATCTGGCTCAGTTGTTGCATATGCCCATTTGTTGCTTAATTTCATGACTCCTCAGCAAGCAGAAGCAAATGAGGATCAGCATGGAACATCCATGACCATTATTAGATTATGGATAAAATTCACATAACAAAGGTGTCCCTTAGTATGTGTATTTTTTTATGCTGCCTTTGAAACATTCCCATTTTGCTTTCCTCCCTTGGTATATACTGGTGGTCCTTGGTGTTCTCTGAGCTTGGTGCTCTCTGAGCATTCTTGCAGATGTTTCATTACCAAACTAGGTAACATAATCAGAATATTATCTGCAAGAAATGATGGCAAGAAAACAATCAAACTCAGAGAGTACCAAGGACCCCACAATTCAACCCAGAGTTGCAAATATTCTCTTCTATTGATGTATACCTTTTTTCTAAAAAAAATTCCCAAGCCATATATATCACTTCCTCATGCCAATTTCCTAAATATCTGCTGACTTTTCTTTGAATTTTTCCTAACTGTATACTAATTTTATATATGGAGCTGAGAACATTTCTTTGATAAGAAGATTTCACTTACTGCTGTTGTGCATGCTGAAATAAAGGAAATTCTTTATGGATTACTTTTCCAACACTGGGATGAGAATCAGATTGTTTGGGAGACCTAGATTTAAGTCTATCAACCATGGAATTTGGATTATTTTATTTATTTATTAAATTTATACAGATTAGCTACTTTCTCCGTTTAATCTACATCAACCTAATTGTGGAAAAGCAGGATAAAGGAGTGCTAATACATGTCTTGATCTCCCTGGAGGATAGGCATCCTATACATTTAACAAGTAAAAGAAATGATAAATAACATCAAATGCACATTCACATGCATTTATTTAACTGTTCATTTTTTAATAATTTATTAATATGGCTTAAAAACATTCCTGGAAGGCAAAGCTTCCAAATGATTTGTAACATTCTTAAATTGTGTTTTAGGGATAGAAATTATATTTCCAAATGACTGAGTTTGGAGCCAACCATTTCAGTCATCTATAAAACCTATGAAAGAGATGAAATGATGGAAATTTCTTGAGTTTCTAAGTAATCTTATATAAATTAGAAAATTGATCTTAAAATGAGTATAAGAGGGAATAAGGTACACTAATAAATGATGAACTATAGCTATTTGTGCTACAGTATTTAACAGACCCTTGTTTTCATAATGACTCATCAGATGGAACAATCGGCTCTCAAGCATGATATTTTCATTCGTTTACTTTATCAAAAAAGTATATAGAAAACTACGTACACAGGCAGAGTGCACCCATTTATATTTCTGGTGAATATAAAATGAGGAATGCACAGGCCAGTTGCTCCATTATTTTTAGACTAGAAGTCATAAAATGGATGAATGTGTGAAACTCTTTGCATATGGTATATATACAGATTGGTATATCAAGGAGCTATTTTGACACTTAGATGCAATCAACTGATGGGGGATTCTTAGGGAAATCTGTTCGGTGCATTGTAATTTAAAATGATGTGATCTATTCACTTCAGACTGCTATACAGATTGGAGCATAATTGTGCTATTGTTTGTGAATGTTGTGCATTTTACCTCTTTTTTAGTAGCATCACTTTGTTATCTGGAGCGCTGAGCCAGATTGATCCAAGTAACAGATTGGAATATCCAGGCAAAAAAAAAATAGAGACAATTTTCATAACAAAATATTTGAAAGACTATCCATCTATCTATCTTACTTTGCAGCCATCTTTTCCCCATGTTATAGGATTCTCTATGTGACCTCTGTTATTGTCTGGATAGGAGAAACACACTTAGATTCAACGCTAAGTAAATGGAGAGACTGTTCAGTCAGAAGCTTTCATATTCCAGAAGAAATTTATCTTTGATGCTAGACAAAATGTGTATAGAGCAACCTAACACTCTGGGGCTCTCCTGGATCATACCTCCTATTGAAAAAGCAAATGGAGGCTGTCACAGGAGATCCTTTGCACAGCTTTAGTTTTGTGTTGTTTGGGCCTTTTTTGGAACAAAAGTCTTCATTGGCAGTCATTCATGCCTTCATCAGTTCAATGTAGATTAATGAAATTTAGTGTATAGTGAGCTTCTCTGGAGGACCATTTGAAAGCTGAAGAATACAGCTGCATGCATGCTGATGAATAGTGCTTTACTTATCCATGTGAGATTACTATTGTAGGAGTTGAGTTGGTTACTGATAAGCTTCTGGATACAATTCAAGATACTGATTATGATCTGTAATGACCTTTATGGCTTTGGATCGAGTTATCTATCAGGTCCTTGCTCAGGTATGCCTCTGCTTCTCAGGAGCATCAATGAAAGGGGAGCTAGAGATGAGCTTTTCTATCATGGCCCCTCCTCTTCTACCTCCGGAACTAAAGTACTTCAGAAGATAATCAAGATTTGACTCTTCTATGTATCATTTGGGAATAAAATGAGAGTATGAATCTTGCTTTTCCTGAAATGGATTAGAGGTTGCCAAGTGTATTGGGTTTTATTTAATTTGAGCTGTTTTAAACCTAATTGTTGTATTGGGAATTTTTTAGCTATTTAAGAGTTTCTACCTGAACGAGCATATAAGCAGGGGGAAATTAAAAAGGGAGGGGCAGTCTTGAGAAAATGAGCACTCACAATCACCCGTCAACCTTTTTCTTCTCATGGAAGAAATGTCTTTTTCTGTGAGCAGGAGGGGTGTAGAGCAATTGTTCAGATCATTCTACAGAAATTCTCTGAAATCTGTTTGAGTTGTGAACACTCAGTTGGGAGGCATTTTGGAATACTGAGTTTTTTAACCGTAATTGGAGATAAAAGTCTTTAATTACTGTTTTGTGGGACTTGGGTTTTGAAATTTCAGTAGAAGCACAACTTGAGAAGGAGGAGATGCCTAGCCAGATGAAACATATGTAGGCCATATTTGCCCTGTTCATCAGAGGTTTCTTATATCTTCCATAAGGATCTTTGACACAGACGTTCAAGGGAATAGTTATTTTTATAAGCATACCGTACATACTAATTAATATCTACACTAAAAGAGCCTGCTTCTTTTTACACTCCCACCCTCTATAATGGGGGGGGGGGGAACGGGACACTCAAGCAACAGTTAGAGCAGGGCTGTCAAACACTCAGTCAGATGTATCATGCGCTGGCCATGCCCACGCCTGGTTTAGCAAAGGGGGGGAAATTCCTGATATGTCACATGATGCCACCGTGACGACATAAAGTTGACACCCCTGAGTTAGAGTGTTCATTCATTGCCCAGTACCACACCAAATTCTATAAGCTATGGTTGATAAAGCCTAGGGATACTTTTCACTTACTCTGATTATATGTATTTAACTTGCTCCTGATTAACAGCTGTTTTATATTTGAGTGATATTGTATATGTCCTACTTTTGGACTTCTCAGAGATTTCTGATTGCTACTGGAGGAAGCTGTAGTATTTTGGCTGAGGAATCTTCTTACAAAATTATATGTCTTATACATTTAACATGCATATAATATTGATGTAAAAATTGTATTATTTCTGTGATGTAAATTATTAACAGTATGATCCTGCTGGATATTATTGTGAGATACAAGCTATTGCTCTATATTTAAAAATTTATTTTGGACTGCTTTAGCTACACCATTATTCAATTTTTTAAAAAAATGAGCAGACTTGGATTCCCCTCCCCCCATTTGACTTCCCTTCTTCCCTTTAATGATTATCTGAGGTAAAAAAAAAAAGGTCTGTCTTTTTTTACTAAAATGCACCTATTACAGGATAGAACAGGCAAGAATAGCATCAAAAGACTCCAGAGGTAATTTAGCATGGTACAGCTTTGAATCAAATCACAATCATATTTCTGCATGAAGGCATGTAAAATAAATTGCTTAACAACTGCCCAAATCACACAAAAGCAGACAACTAAGCTTTCCATTTCCAATAGCTGATGTGGTTTGACTCTTAAGTTCGCCTTATTATATCCTTACTAATCTAATATTCATACCAGACTGTAGAGGTTCTTTCCTTTTTTAAAAAAAACTCTTTGTATAGAAGATTGTAGAAATTCTCTGCTCTATCATTCACATGGAAGTCAAAAGATCTTTAAGGGGTTGTATACAGATTGTCCTCAACTTACAACAGTTCATTTAGTGACCATTAAAATTACAACAGCACCGAAAACAGTGACTCGTGACCATTTTTCACACTTATGACCGTTGCCGCATCCCCATGGTCACATGATTTACATTCAGATGCTTGACAATTGACTCACATTTCTGATGGCTGCAGTGTCAACTGACACATTTATGACGGTTGCAATGTCCCAGGATCATATGATCACCTTTTATCATATGACCTCCTGACAAACAAAGTCATGGGGAAGCCAGATTCACTTAACAACTGTGTTACTAATTGAAGAATTGCAGTGATTCACTTAACAAATGTGGTGAGAAAAGTCATAAAATGGGGGAAAATAGCAAAATAAATTTTGGGCTCAATGGCCATCATAAATTGAGGACGACCTGTATCTTCCATAACATCTGAGGTTGCTGCAGTGTTTATTGTTAATATGTATATGCCTGTGTATATCTTACCCCTCCTCCAGAAACTGAAGGAGGCATGTGTAGTATTCCTTCCTCCGATTTTGATCTACACCAAAAAATCCTTTAAAATTTTTAGGTTTAAAAGTCTAAAAATAGGTTGAGCTGAGAGAGAGGAACTAGTCCAAAGTCATCCAGTGGATTGAGGATGAATTTGAACCTTGACCCATTCCCAAATCCCAGTGTAAAGGGAGAAGATTATAGGGATGACAGAAAGAGGTAGGAATTTTCTTGTTTACATTTTTAATTTTAGTCATCTTCATCTGGAAATGTCCTATGCTTTGTTAGCCACACTACTGCAGCTTCTACTAAATGCCTAACATTTGGGGGAGAAAAAAAAATCAAGGCACGTGGCTTCCAGCTTATATTCAGGAGAATTTAGGAAACAGGGAGATGTAGATATACTCCAAGTACCATTTTATGCATTAGAGTATTGTAATTTGAGTATAATTTGCAATAACAAATTGAAATATTTTTAGAAATTGGAACTCTATAGATATTTATAGTCTTAATTTGAAAAAAAGGCGAGCAAACGTAAAAAGCTAGTGGCATTATAAGTACATAGTTTGTGGGATAAATGATACCAACTACATCCCACAGCTTATCACTTTTGCTTTTTGCTTTGAGAAACTGTTACCAAGTGAGCCATTAATAGTCTAGATGATCTGCAACCTTGCTGGGCTCTTATTGCCTAAGAAATCTTCAGTAATAAATTGCCTAGAGGGGGAGCCTGCTTTCCTCCCACCTTTCTCTGCATATCTGCTCTTTAAGAAAAAATAATAATGGAATGAATGTCTTAAATAAAAAACACACACATTATGTAGATGGTTCTGTGGGGAGAAAAAAATGATACTGAGAATAAGCAGCATTGATGAAGACCCAGGGAAGCAAAGTGATGATTTTAGAAGCTTAGTATCAGAAACTAGGAACAAAAGAAATTGTGTTTATCTTCCAGATTAAGACATCTGCAAAAACGAAGCAAAAAAATCTGTTTTATTATATATTCCATCAGACCAACTGTAGCTGACAAGATGCATTTCAATGTTGTAGTGGTTCATCTACCAACTATAATATTTGAAAGTTTCTTTCTTGGCAAGGGGAATGCAGTTAGATCAAACCACCAAAACAGACTTTCAAGCTGGAAGCTATTTCTACTTCTTCAGGGTTGGATTATTCTCAGCGTATTTCAATCACAACCTCATTATCTTTCGGGAATGGTGTATCGTGGGGAAGTTATAGAAGCTGAACCTATCACAATATTGCATATATTACATAGAACATTACAAAGAGTCCTTGTTTGGCGACTGTAATTGGGACTGGCACCTTTGTGGTTAAGCAAAGTGCTTCCTCAGTCATGAAACCGTGATTGTGCTTATGATCTTACTACACTTTTTTCCTGTGCTTTACAGACCTGGGAAAGTTGTAAATCTGAGGGTTGATTGCAAAGTTACTATTTACCACCATTGCAACTATGAATGATCACTAAACAAAGTAGTCACTAAATGAGAACTACCTGTAAAGGCAAAGAGGATGAAGAATGAATATAATGCAGGTCTTTTACTACAGGCGTGAAGTGATTTTTTTAAAAAAACTTTTAAAAACATTAAAACCAAGGCAGCAACAGTTATATTTATTTTATTTGGGGATTTCAGGTAGCCCTCGACTTAATGACCACAACAGAGCCCAAAATTTACATTGCTAAGTGAGACATTTGTTAAGTGAGTTTTGCCCCATTTTACAACTTTTTTTGACACAGTTGTTAAGTGAATCACTGCAGTTGTTAAATTAATAACATGGTTGTTAAGTGAATCTGGCTTCCCCATTTACTTTGCTTGTAAAGGTCAGAAAAAAGGATCATACAGGACACTGCAACCATCATAAATATGAGCCAACTGTGAAGTATCTGAATGTAAATCTCATGACCAAAAATTGTCATAAGTCAACTTTTTCCAGTGCCGTTGTAACTTTGAACGGTCACTAAGTGAACTGTTGTAAGTCGAGGACTGCCTGTAGAAGAGCATTGAGTCTGTTTGGAAATCCAACTGAGTTTTCTTTTTAAAAAAGCTTCCTAGGATTAAAGCACATTTGAGCATGCAAGAAAACATGGTTATTTAGCTGAGAGGTGATCTAATGCTTTCATAGCCATTTCTATAAATGCATCTCTCCAGAAATCTTTTGGGATGAATTTGAGAGCTGGCCTTCAAAAAAGTAGCTTTTTCTTGTGCTAGTTGACATTGAGCTATCTCTTGCACAGAGTCGTGAGCAGCATGCCACAGTCATCATGAATCCCTGTAATACAGATTGATTGACTTTGCATCAGAGGTGGAAACCTAAAGCCTTGAGGGAGCTGAAATGGAAATGTTGCAAATGTATTTTACTAACCATTTGGCTTTGGTGTCGCTTAAAATGTATGGTCACTTTGGAATTTTTATTTGTTTCTGCTTCCGCATTTGGCATTTTAATATATTTTCATATTTTGGAAGGTTGGCTGCTTTTGAAGACTAACATTTTGGAAGAGAAAAGCACAGTGAAAATCTTAAATAATATTGCGCTATAAATCATTCTGGAAAATGTTTTTCTGGTGTGCTTATGAAATTAGGACCTCTGCTATGAGAGAAGATATATAATTACTATGAATAAATGTGAGAATACTTTTTTTGAAAAAGCAACAGCTGGGGCGAAAAAGGAATAATTCCTTATTGCTTGATGATTATGTACCATAACTGTTGTATTATATAACGGTATCATATAGTATTTTCATACTGCAACCATACTTCCTTTCACAAACCAAAAGAAACAACATCATGCTAATAATTGTTTATCTTCTTCACAATCAATAATTAAATTCTGAGACACAACATTTTTACTTCAAAAGAATTTTTTTTAGTCTTCATATTGAGCCTGGAGGACACTGAGTTGTCAGAGGTAGGAGCATGAAATTACAGATATGGCATATATTGCACATCACTAAGAGGAGGGGTCAAGCTATTTTCCAGAGCACCTGTAGGCCAGACAATTAACAATGAATGGAAACTGAACAAGGAGAGATTTAACCTGGAAATAAGGAGAAACTTTCTGACAGTGAGAACAATCAACCAATGGAACAGCCTGCCCTCGGAGGTTGTGGAAGTGCCATCACTTGAGACTTTCAAGAAGAGATTGGACTGCCATCTGTCAGAAATCGTGTAGGGTCTGCTTGGGAGGGAGGTTGGACTAGATGACCTACAAGGTCTCTTCCAACTCTGTTAATCTGTATCTAAATGTACGTAGACTGTCCTGGGCAGTTAATATCTAAGACAGCATTCCTGGCCAATATTCTAGGACAAATAGTCTTCAACTTACAACAGTTCGTTTAGTACTATTTGAAGTTACAATGGTGCTGAAAAAGTGACTTCTGCCCATTTTTCACACTTAACGACTATTGCAGCATCCCTGTGGTCATGTGATTTACATTCAGATGCTTGACAACTGACACATTTATGACGGTTGCAATGTCCCAAGATCATATGCAGCGATTCGCTTAACAAATGTGGCAAGAAAGGTCGTAAAATGTGACGAAGCTCACTTAACAAATTTCTGACTCATCAACATAAATTCTGGGCTCAATCATATTACTATTATAATGAGCAACATTTTTTCTGTTTGGTAAAATCAAAGACTATTTGTATTTCTTCTATTTTCAGTCTCCAGCTCAAGCTAATTTTAACAGTAAAAAACTTCACTTAGTAGGCAGCCTTATTCTAAACCTGAAAATGGCCAAGATGGTTGACATTCCCACCACCAGGGATTACTTTGTATCAGGGCAGTTGATCAGGTGCCCCTACTTGAACTCATGTTCTAAACCAGGGGTGTCAAACTTGCATTGTCACGCCGGTGTCACGTGACATATCACGACTTTCCCCCCTTTTGTTAGACCGGGTGTGGGCGTGGCTAGTGTGTGACTTATCCGGGCTGGGAGTTTGACAGCCCTGTTCTAAACCTATAGAAAATTAGGCTCACCAATCTGAAAAAATGTTATCCACTATAGCAATAGCACTTAGACTTATATACCGCTTTATAGTGCTTTACAGCCCTCTCTAAGCGATTTACAGAATCAGCCTATTGTCCCCCCAACAATCTGGCTCCTCATTTTACCCACCTTGGAAGGATGGAAGGTTTGAGTTATTAACCTTGAACCTGGTGGGATTCGAACTGCCAAATTGTAGGCAGCTGGCTGCAGCAGAAGTAGCTTGCAGTATTGCACTATGATACATTATAATATATATTATAATATATTATAATAGCAATACAGGTGATCCTCACCTTATGACCACAACTAAGCCCAAAAATTCTGTTCTTAAGCAAGATAGTTATTAAATGAATGTTGTCCCATTTTATGATCTTTCTTGACACCGTTAAGTGAATTACTGTAATCGTTCCGTTAGTAACACGATTTGTTAAGTGAATCTGGTTTTCCCATTGACTTTGCTTGTCAGAAGGTTACAAAACATGATCACATGAACCTGGGACACTGTGGCTGGTCATAAATAGGAACCAGTTACCAAGTGTCTGAATTTTGATCATGTGACCATGGGGATGCTGCAATGGCCATAAGTCTGAAAAATGGTCATAAATCACCTTTTTCAATGCTGTTGTAACTTAAAATGGTCACTAAACAATGATTGAGGACTATCTGTAATACAGGCAGCATGCACTATATTGGCCTTTCACAAGGCCATGAATTCCCCCCAGCCTTGGGGTTGGGATGAATGTGTGAGATCACTGTTTTTGTGGTTATATTGAGCCTCAGTGTAGTTTTGGTCAATTATTTGCTTTGAAAGATTCCTTTGTTTTTATTTTATGTTGTATTTTTTGGCTAGATGGACAGCCATATAAATTTCATTAACAGATAAATTATAACAAAATCATTGCTGTTATATAGAAATATATTGCTATTATGCTGTAGTTTTTCAAGCAGTAGCCCCTAAACCAGCATTGCCTCCCAACATTTCTTATTCTTCCAGAGAAGTCATGAAAATGTCAAAGCAATCACAGGAAAATATAAGGCATCAGACAAAATAACAAAGCACAGCTTTGCCTGGCAAATGAAATATAAGTAAGATAAAATAATTTAGCAAGCAACCCTGGAAACCAAGCCAAGCGTAACACAGCAGAGAACCCAAGAATGCAATAAATCAATTGTCCCAAATAAATAGATGAATTTCCAGTAACTCAGAGTGTAAGTTACTACGCATACTCTGATGAACTTCCATGTTAAAATTAACCTGCTGAAAACTCTTCTCTCCCTTAATATTCAGGAGAGAGAACTGAAATGCGGCTTGCAATGATGTCATTGTAGGTGATATATATCAAAAGTGCAATCAGCTCAAAATCTTGTTGGTAATTAGCTGTGCTAGCCATTTCCCAATTTTTTTTCTTTAATCATAAGAATATATGAGTAGCACTATTCATTACAATATCCTGTGATTTTTTTATTATAGCTTTAGAATTACGGTTAATTCAGCCCTTCTGACATAGGAGAGATTATGATCAAAAATTCACCCACCCCACAAAAAACCCACACATCCCAATTTCCTGTGGTACCCCAAAAACTAATCATGTTCACTTACCTTATTGACATGGTTGCTTGTACTTTATCTGTAAAATGGGAAATGTGTTTTGATACTATTATGGCCAAACCCAACTACTTCTCTTGGTATACTAATTAACTTTAGTTTAATTGCTTTCACTCTAATTAAGTAAAGTCTGCAATCAGTTGCTATAGCAACATTTCCATTAATACCAATCATCTTTTGATGTTCAACTCTTTTCTTCAAACTGTAGCAGTCCTCCGTTGGAATGTCAAATGCTTTAATAGATAAACATTTTGTTTAAAATATATCCTTAACCATATGCTGCCCTTCGGTACAAATATAAGTGCAGCTGAATTGACCATATTGCCCTTTTATATGATAGCAATGTGGCCAAAATAGTCTGCCTCCCAGTTTTGACCCAAGTCAGCTATAAAACCCATATTTGGAACCAGCTCTTTGGTTGGATTTATTCATGCCTTCTTATACATTGTTATCATTAGATATATGCTCCACTTTGGATCTGAAGCAGAAAAGTACTTTGGAGGGCATGGGCATATATGTCTGATTTGTTATCACTTTCTTTAAAAAGGATTTTTTTTTCCTTCAGCCCTTACAGTAGCAGTGCAATTATAGGAAAAGGTGTGTTTGAAGGAGATGCTAATGGTGCTTTGAGCTGGAGTGGCTCCTTATTTCAAATATAATTCTCCAGGGGAATCACACAGCTATAGAGAGGACTATTAAGCCGACATCCCTTTGAAAACACCTTCTCTGCTTCCAAATCAATTGCTAATATGAAGAATATCCACTAGCTACCTTGTACCATCCTTCCTTTCTTGAGTGCCACATCCATCAACCTCCATTAATACATACATACTTACATACATACATACATACATATACATGTACATGTGTGCGTACACACACACACACACATATTCATCTCACTTATTTCTGAAGTTTATAGGTATCATTTTCTTTAGCTGCTATAAGCCAGCTTCATTCATTTTAATTGGCACAGGGTTATTTTGAAATTGAACATTGTTGGCCCAAGCCAAAATGTCTTGATATTGGATGAAAGAAGCTGGGACATGTTAGTGATGGAAGTACAGGTTTATGCCATCTTCCAGAAGGAAATAGGCAACATCATTGTTGTCTAATAAATTGGGGTGGGGTGGGGGAGATGGAATGAGATGTATTTTTGATAATTGATAAGGGAAAAACAGAGTAGGGGAAAGAGAGAGTTTTTTATTATATTCTAAGCAAAGCCATCCAGTTCTGTTTTGATGGCAAAGATACCATTATACAAAGGCACAAACCATTCACTTACACTTTCTACATTTTTTAAAAAAAATCTCCATAACATTTGATCAAATAACATGTTTTCTACGAGTCAAGTATAAGACCAGTATTTTCTGCAGTGGCATTTAATTTTATTATTTTTCTGGTATTAATGGGATGTAAATGTGACAACATAATTATTAAGATGAAGTTGCCTGAGGCAAAATCAAATCACTATTAAAGGGCTATTTGTTCATTGTGGTTATTCAAATTGTGCATAACAACCACCCCAAAACAGAAGGCAATGAATATAAAGAATTGTAAATAAAATTGCAAGAAAAATGTTGGTGAAACGAATTTGTAGCTCCTTCCCACAAAGTATTGGCCATGGCTGGGGAGGGAGGGAGAGTCCAGCTGAATTGAATTCTGGGATTCTGGCTGTCTTCCTTCTACTGTTTTCATCCTCCAAGGCTGTTGATGGCAATGGTCAGGGAGCAGAACTTCAGTAGACTAATTCTTGTTTACCTTCCTGCAGAAGGAATGAGCAGGGAAAGATAAGGAGAGCAGAGTTGCCTAATGGCTAATGACATGCTATGTAAATAAGTAGAAATCTTTCCTATTTCTCCTTTAATGCAGAACACATTAAATTAATGATTCAGCACTGGAAATATGAACTGCATCATTCTGTGGAGAGCCACAGAGATAACCTTGGAGAAACTATGCAGACACCATTTCAACAACATACATATAAACAAGTTTTGAACTTGGTAAACAAAGAATATTAGGAAGAAACTCAGATAGGGTATAAGGAAGAGGGAAGGGAAAGTACAGCCAGATTTCAAGATTACTACTTTTTATTATTCTGTCATCAAATTATGATTGATTCTTTCTAATAACACATGTTTTCTCAAGGAGGATCTGTTCCAAACCTGGGTCTTTAAAGTCTTCCAGCAGTAACTGAGTCCATCTACCTTGCTGGTAGTCCTCTTTCTTTTTCTAACATTAGAGCTTTCACCAGAGAGTTGAGCCTTCACATAATGTGTCTGACTGAAGTAGGATAATTTGAGCTTGGTCATTTGTACTTCGTTTGAGAATTTTGGATTAATTTGTTCAATGATCCATCAGTTCGTCAGTGGTATTCTTAGGCATTTTCTCCAACAAGTATCTAAAGTAGAGATATCCAAACTTGGCAACTTTAACACTTGTGGACTTCAACTCCCAGCTGGCTGAGGAATTCTGGGAGTTGAAGTCCACAAGTCTTAAAGTTGTCAAATTTGGGGACCCCTGATCTAAAGTATCAGTACTCTTCCTATCATGCCTTT
The DNA here is from genome assembly GCA_032468175.1 of Toxicocalamus goodenoughensis. NCBI lineage: Eukaryota > Metazoa > Chordata > Lepidosauria > Squamata > Elapidae > Toxicocalamus > Toxicocalamus goodenoughensis. The sequence goes on from JANHFN010009896.1 coordinate 270,846, forward strand.
TCAGAGTCCAATTTTCACATCCATAGGGCAGTCTTGTACCATTTTCTGTTGCTCCTCCCTTGATAATTATATGGCTAACATGATGGCTGTTTCCTTTGGTTCCTATGGGCAACAATGTAGCTGCTGCAGGGACCTCAGTTTTACAAAAATAGATATATTTTTTTGAGACATTAAAACAGCAGTGCCTTTTGCAAGATTAGGGAAGCTGCTTCAAAAGTTGTCCCTGTGTGACTGTGCATGCTTTTATTTTGAACAGCTTGCAAAAGATACAGTTATGGTTATAAATCAAAAAGAGATGCTTTGAACGTCTGTGCATTGCAGAATACCTGACTCAGATGGATAGCTTTGGATAGCTTTGCTAATTACTAACATTAGTTTACTAATTGCTGCAGTTGTGGCCCTTCCAATTTAATGCAGCAGCTAACATTTAATTAGATGCTTGAAAATGAAGCTGATTTTGATTTGCTTTTGAAATTTCAGATATGGCAGTGTGGAGGCTCCCTGGAGATTGTAACATGTTCACATGTTGGTCATGTTTTTCGAAAAGCTACTCCTTATACATTTCCTGGTGGTACTGGTCATGTAATTAACAAAAATAATAGAAGGCTTGCAGAAGTGTGGATGGATGAATTTAAAGATTTCTTCTACATAATATCTCCAGGTAAGGAAGTATTTCATTATAGTTTTGCAAGAAATACACACAAGCACATACACACAAATCCACAAACAATACATATGCATATACATGTAGAAACGTGTGTGTATATGTATATATGTCTACCCCATACTTCATTATTGGTACTGAGATTTCATTTTTATTGCTTTGTCAATTACAATCAATCCAAATAATTATGATGGATTTCATTTAAGTGGTATGATGTCTTCTATAGTATTGCCATAACATTTAATTTATAATAAGGAAAATCTGAAAAAAGGGTGCCATGCTGATCAACATACTTCATAATATCCAAATATATAATTTAACTGTGAGCTTTCAGAAAACAAAAGGAAAAGGAAAAAAGGCAAACAGCAGGGCTTAAAATTTAAGAGTTAGGAGAGTTGATGGAAAGTACATCATTCTTCCTGTTCTCTGTGATTGGGTTTCATATATTTATATATTCATATATTTTCCAGGTGAATGATGTTTAGGACTTATTCACATCAAGTTTCCAATAAAACCATGGAGAAAGAGCACTACAGGAAAGATGGCTTATTATGTTAAAAAAAAAACTTTCTTCAAATGAAGTGGTTCATGACTGTTAAGGCAGAGATGAGAGATCTGTGATCCTCCATATGTTACTAACATCAGCTCCCACCAGCCCCAGCAAGCACAGGTGCCCCACTGGTGATGGAAGCAATCTAACAAGAACTTCAGCAGGTTAAATCACTTGTTTCCAAGACTGACACACTTGATTTGGATTCTGTTGCATCCTCTTAGGCAGCAATTATATGCATGCATATCTCAATAAACATACTCAAATACACTGACATTTGGCTCTGAGAAAACACATAATAGGAATGCCCTGTAAACAGTGAAGATTGTTCTCCTATGCAGGTGTTCTGACCCAAACCTAGTTTCAAGAGAGCAAACACAAGCCAAAGGCAGTAGTACAACCTTTTTATGTTTCAGCTAAGAATTCTGTTTCTTCACAGATAAAAGGCTGCTTCCAACTAATTAGCTCCAACAAGGAAGAGCCTTGCCAAGTTTTTAAAACTCTGCCAAAACACAACAAATAAGAAATAGTTTACAATACAAGAGTCTTCAAATACCAAATGTAATGTCCATGAGGCTGAGTTCAAAATGTCTGCCTTCTGCAAAGTACATTCGTTCACAGCTGGCTTTTATCTTCTTGAAGGAGGAGCCATTACCTTGCAGCCTTACTCCTGAGTTGATTTAGTAACCTTCTAAAGCAGGGGTGTCAAAGTAGTGGCCCATGGACTGGATGCGTCAAGCTCAGGCCACGCCCACCCCAGCTCCATGAAGGGGAAAAACATTGTGATACAACACATGACAGCAAAGTGACGCCACAAGTTTTCCAAATGATTAAAGTCATTTTAAAGGTTAGAATGTGTACTTTTTAAAAAAAAAATAGGAAGTAGTACTTTATTTTTTGCAAGAATAGCTTTTCTTAATCCAGTGCATAAACCTAAGGCCATGATGGTGAACCTATGGTATGTGTGCCACCGGTGGTATGTAGAGCCATTTTTGCGGGCACGCGAGCCCCAGCCAAACCTATCTGCACTGCGCATGTGTGCACCTCCCAGCTGATTTTCAGCCCTTTTGAGGTTGTTTTTGCCTTCCTGGAGGCTTGAGGGAATCCTCTGCAGGAGGCTGAAAACTTTTCTTTTCTTTTTTTAAAATAATAATAGTGATTTTATTAAAAAGTACAACTATAATAAAAAACCTAATACAACAATAAAAATGGAAGGTACAAAAATGAAAAAGAAAATAGAAAAAAAAAGAAAAGAAAGAAAAAACAAGAAAAGAAATATGTAAAGAAATGACTTTCCCCTTTGTCACAAGTATAAACAATTTTAGTTTTATAATTTTAGTTTTATAATGTTAACTTATCTTCTTTATTTAAAAATACAACAAATGATTTTTGGAGGGAAGAAATGAAGACGTCCCTACCACCTTTTCAATAACCAGTAACTGTATAATTGCTGTACTGGAAAAGGTGCTAAAATTGTTGTTGACCTGTGGTGTGATTTCCTGCCATTTTAAAAAATAGGAAGTGACAGCTGTAATGTACTGTAAGCGTAACCAAAGGGGCGAGACGAAGGACAACAACCTGATCCCAAATCAAAAAACAGATGGAATATCCTGGCTCCACCCTGGATAGTGACTAGAGCTAACCATTTTAAACCTTATTTCCACTTAATTCTCCACAAACATTAAAAATATGGTCCAAAAGGTTCTTTCACCGTAAATAATTAGCAAATGCTTTAACACCTAGTTTGTGAAAAAATTACAGTGTGTAATTTCAATGCACCACCATGTATAGCTTTACTAAACTCACTTAGGATGGGGTCTTCTAGTGTGGTCATTGGGCTTTTGTGTGGTGTTAAACAATTAATAAATATTCATAGGAATCCAGTTTCATCCGTACATGGCGTCTTTCTTTTCTTGATCAGAGGCAACAGAATTAAGAACTTGTATTTTTGATCAGTAATAAAATAACAATGTTTTCCTGAAATCTGGTTTTGTAGTATCAATATCTTTAGTACTTATATAACAAGGGAGAGTTGGTACCAAATAGAATATATTGGGTGCTTCATGATGCATATTGCTGGTGACAGTTCATGATATAATGGTCAATGTCACATAAAGACTCGGTAAACAATAACTGATTGAAGAACTGAGTAAAACATTGTAATGAGGCAAAAATGTCTTTCAGGAAGATAGTGAATTCAGTTATATTTTCTGACATGGATGCAGTGGGAAGATTTGGAAGTTTTTACATCAGACTTTGGGCATTTCTCATCTGAGGTCTGATGCTTTGACTTTCATAATGTTTGGGTTATTTTTCCCCTTCGTTTCTTGATTTAATGTTTGCCGTTATGGTCACAGTGTTAAGTAGCATGTACTCATGTGTTTTCAAGTAACAGATTTAGAACACTGTTAAAAATAGATAAGTCATTAGGCAATTAATTTATACTTTATCAATACCTGCCTTTTCTGCATCCAGTTTCAAAATGTAAAGACTCTTTGGATCTTGAATCCTAATCTATTTAGTCCTGTTTATAGCCCGTTGCTTTGACCCTTTGCTTATTTTTTTTTTAAAAATCACAGTTTTTTATAATAAATTGATCCTTCAATTTACTATCAATTTTACATCAAAAAATGTCAGCTAATAACTCTGAATGTTGCATAATGCAAAGGGTTATAGTCGTTGTAATTGCTTTGTGGCAATTTTCTATTTTGATTACATTTTGAATTATGGTTAGTAGAGAGAACTGGGTTTTTTTTAGGAAGGATAATTATTGCAATTAATTATATCCCATTTTATCAAGTAGGCTTGCCCTCAAGTAAAATGCAACTGATTATATTAGGGCTTGCTCAACATAAGTTATAACTCACTGGAAACACTGGGGTTTATTTCCAGTGAATATATAGAATTGCACTGTCAATTCTATTCCTGTTCCTAAAAATAGAATTTTCTGTCTCTGTATGAACAAGTCTTTTATTAAAACATTCCCAGCCAGTGGAATTGTATGCAGAAATCAATTGTAAAGGTAGGGGACAATTTATTCAGTATACATATTAATTTGGGCATAATTAATTTTAATGCCATATAATTTTAATTTGAAACTGCAGTTTACAAATCCAAACATTGAATGTGATATTTAATGCAAAAATAGTTCTAATTTTCCTTTCAGTTTAGAACACTAAAATACTTACAAAAGTGCCTATATGTAGCTTAAGAATTGCAAACTGCATTATATGAGAGAAATAGCTTTCAAATAATTCATTTCTTGGAAAACATTCGTACAAATTGCATATTTTGCAGGAATATATCATCTATATTTTTGAGTTGCTTTAAAAAAAACTGATGCAGAAAATAATCAGTGTATGACTAGAAAACTGGAGGAAATTGCCCATCCTCTAAAGGAATTACTGAATTGCTCTCTCAGATTCAGTTTCTACAAACAGAAACAAAGATCCCTACCACAAATGATGTAGTGTGTTTGTGTGCATTTGGATTATGTCCTTTACTTGAGAGATGAGCTACAGGGTGAAGAGAGATTATTAAATTTAGAGATGATGATAAGCTGTTAAAGCTGTCTGTACTTGCTGGGATGAATGGGGAAGTTTCTTCTTTTTCCTTTCCTTTTTTCGCCTTTTTCTTTTTCCTTTTTCACCGTTTTTATTTTTCTCTGTATTTTTTTTGGTTTTATTTTTAGCCTTTTCATTTATAATTCTTGATAAAATTATTTTTTAAAAGATTATTAACATATCTTTCTCAGGACTATTAAGTCTCTCCCATCTAGAGACATGCTTGAGTAAATCATGTTGGGACACTGAAAGATCAGATTTAATGGGGCACGATTTTAGAACCAACAACCGAAGTACTATCCTCTTTATGTTTGACCCATTGTATTTACAACCTTTCATTGAGGAATCGCTCAAAGTTACAGTGGCAGATACAGATAATCAGAGTTGGAAGGGACCTTGTAGGTTATCTAGTCCAACCCCCCCCCGCCCAAGCAGGAGACCCTACACCATTTCTGACAAATGGTAGT
>JANHFN010009896.1:290755-306668 GCA_032468175.1 Toxicocalamus goodenoughensis
CCTCTACCTAGGATTGAACTCACAGCCTCCTGATTGTGAGGCAAGAGCTCTACCTCTAGGCCACTGCACCACCCATTGTCACTATTAGTAATGTTATTGGAAATATTATTTTTACTATTCCGTATCGATTTTTTTTCCTGTTCACTCAATAATTGCTCTAACATCAACCCGCCTGGTTCTATCATTATTTGGGAGAGTGTAACCAAAACATAAAATGATTTCTATAGCACAGTTTCTGGGGATAAACAATCCTTAATTTTTATAATTTACTTGTTTAAAAACACAAAGTATTTTCTTCACAGGGTTTTTAAATTCAAAATGGGGTAAGCAAAACATTGTGGAAAAGCACATATTTGCTGTCTAATCATCAGGGCTGTGCCAAATATTCCTAATATCTATATTAGCTTTGAATTTAGTTTACCTGATACTAAAATGTTATATTATTTGACAGAAGATTAGCGCTTTTATTCTTAAAGTGAGAAAGTCCAATGTCATTTAATATGATTAGCTCTGGGGATAATGCATGATTCCACTGATGATCTCATAATATTATACCTTATGTGATGGAGCTGTCAGTATCAATAAATTTAATATTATGAACTCCAAAGGAGCCAAGGAAAATGCTGGGGAAAGGAAATGGTGGGGATGGGAAGGGAAGTCTCTTTAAAATAAAGGGGAAATTATCATATTCACAATCATTAATAAATTGACATAGATAAGATGCATGTTTTTTTAAAAAACTCACAAACTATGAAGGAACTAGTGGCTCAGTTTGGCTCAGGTTTATTTTCTCTAAGATTCAGCTAAATTTCTAGTGCAGTTTCGATGAAGCAGAAGAGTGAAAGTAATGCAATCAAACCTGTGTATTTTAGGGATGTATCAATTTTGATAGTATCTCATATGAACAATTGCCAGTTCATTTCACATTTTTTTTGTGTGTGTGCGTGTGTGTGTGTGATTTTCATGTAAGCACAGTGAATCAGCCATCACCCCAAGTTTTGTCATATTTATGCCATGTTAATAATCCTCATATCCAGAGCTGGTTACAGTTAGCCTATTGGATATAATCTTCATGAGTCTGTCATTGAGACAACGAGAATTTAAAGCTTCTAAGGTTATACGAAAACATCTCATAAAATTGATCGAGCCCAAAGATAAGAGTCATTTATAACACAATGGCTTAACAGTTTTAAACAAGAACAAGGAATGTATCTCTTACCTTCATTTCCACTTTGAAAACAGGCCAGCCATTTCTGGTTCCTAGAGACTTCTTTGGATGTTTTCCAAAGCAATAATTTTGTGGGATGGAGGAAGGGTAGGGGAGATTCACAAGTGGAATAGTTCTACATTAACTGTTCCTGTTTGCCAACAGGGAGTCCAAAATACGTAGCATAGTACAACTCAAAGAACTAGTGCAATATCAGAAGATATAGAGAGACCTGGCCCATACAATTGTCAAGAGTTGGACACGATTGAATGGATAACATCATCACCATTAAAAAAAAACTAGAGGTATTGTGCAAATTTTGAGAAAGTTACTCCTACCAAGAACTCTGATAAACTTAGGAAGCAACCTATCACTGTATAGTATAGACGAAATGGCATGCATGGATTCCATACAAACTTCAAAGTGCTTCCTTTTTCTTCTGTGATAATTGTCTTAATGCCCGTTTTAATCAGTATTAACTACTAGCAATAACATGCTTTTAATTATGTTTTAAACGACTCCTTTATTGGGCTGTTTTGGGAAGCAAATTAGTCAAAAGGAGCTGTTAATCAAAAACGTGTTACTGGCACAAAATAAATGTTCATTTAAGGAGCCATTTGAAATAAACCTGGCTCATTGACTTTGACAACCTACAAGGACACTGAGGTCTCCTGAGGAAAGCTCCTCCAGTAGTCTCCAAGATACGCCTTGCTGCTCAGGACTTATAAGTAGAAGCATTAAGCAGTTTAGGTCATTCATCAGCTAACTTTTACTACTGTACTCAAGAAAATGAGCCTCCCAGGAATGTCACAGCAGATCTATTCCTTCATTAGCTAAGTAATATTAAGAGAGACGTTCCTGTCATTATGAATGGAGAAATCTATCGCAGCGCATTTCACTCGTGCCTCCTTTGTCTTCAGGCTGCCTTTTGAAATCCAAAGGTATTTAGCCTGAAAACACCAGCTTCATTTTCTACAAATGTTATTCAGGTAGGTTTTCCCCCCCTTTTGTTGGCCGATAGCCCTGCCAGAAAATACAAGAGAACCAGATAAGCTGTTAAAAAACAAACAAACCTAGAATGCAATATGATCAGAACCGGCTTGGAAAAAGCAGGACCTAGGAGGGGAATTATCAAATTTCATCATTTCGCTCTTTTTAAATAACTCTAGGCCACAAAAGTAACAGATCCCTGTTTTGATCATTGGCACAGTGCGGTGTTTATAGCATAAATGCAGACCATAGCACAGCAGATTTGTGATTCATATGTCTGATACATTGATATATACTGGTCAAGGGCATTGCGCTGAAGCAAGCACATCACAGATTTCATAGAAACCTGTTCCAACTAGCTGGATATTTCAGAATCAGTCTGAACTCCATACAGGTTTAATGTCAGAAGAAGAAGGTTTTGCATTATGCTATTGTTTTATTCAGGTACTTTGTTTCCTAGATTATTTAAGCAATATCAATTATGTGTATGGCACATAAGACTAGAGATTCCTTTGCTATTCCTCTACACCATTTCCCAATTTATAAGAATTGGTTCTTACATTTTTCCAGTATGGAGTGGCCTGGTATTTCATGGTGAAATATGCCCACAACATTAAAAAAAAGTGGTTTAATCAGTACTTAATCCAACATTTGTTTTGGGAGGGAGTGGATTTCAAGGTGTTTTGGCTAGAGAATATTGAAATTGAGAGGTTTCAATATCTCTTCTGTCCTGTTCAGACATTGCTTGGTAAGATTGAAATTTAAGTGGAACAATTAACATTATCTGCTTGTTTGTGGTGATAAAATGCTTGATTTCCCGATAGCTCACAGAGCATAACTTCGGTCTAAAGAGAGACAATATCCTGACTATGACTGAAAATTGGAGATGAGTTCCTAGATCATTCATACCTCTTCTTCATTCTTTTCAAGCCACATTTATCTTGTCATATTAAAAGGAAGAGCTTGTGTGGCTTGTGGAAGTTGAAGTGAATTGCCATTGGGTAAAAGTATCCAAGGATTTAGAAGAAGTATCATTAATATGAGCAGTTCCACAATCTCTCTTCTCCATCAGATCCAGGTGTGCCTTTAGGCAACCTGACAAAGATGCCAGCCAAAGGATAAGATGATGATAACATGAGATGATGATAAGATAAAATAACTTTTATTGGCATTTATTTTTACTGTGAGCACTGGCACACATTAAAAATGAAATTCTGTTGCCTGCTCTCAAGAGAAAGTATATATCTACCCAAACACATACATAACACACATATATACATGCTATATACATACATAAATATATACCAATGAGACAACTGTTCGTTGAGCTAGGAACTGATCTGTTGAGATGTTGAGATTTGCAACTCAAAAGTGATATGATATTGGCCATGAAACTTAGTTACCTGTTTCTGGTAGATCAGCAATTCTCTCTCCTGGAAAATGAGATTTTTAGTATACCAAACATTTACATCTTTATCGCATCCAGCCTAAACCACTGCAATTCATTTTAGCTGGGTCTGCCTTTGTAGACACCTTAGAAACTTTGATTTGCAAGACATGCAAGGTAAAGTCTCCCTGAAATTGAATTCTTGTCACTACAGATTCTAGGCAATAGTTTGCCACCTTTTTCCAGGATCTTTTTAAAAGTCTCAGTCTAGTTTCATTTAAATACTAACCCAGATTGATTCTATTTATCCATCTTCACAATCAGCTTAGACAGACTAAGTGCTTTACCTGCTGTGTTTAAAAAGAAAGCCTATTATCTAATATTGGCAGTAGGCAACAAGTCTCACTGGTGCTAAGTAGTTAAATAACTTCAGTGTCTACCAGTTTGCTTCTGAAAAAATGAATCTTAAAAGTGTTTGGATCTGATACTGAAGAACTCTTACAAATTTGTCTGGCAATCATATCCAAAATGCCATATCACTCTGAAGCTGATCATCTGGCTAACTAAGGTTGATGTTATTTTATTGATGGTTTCTTCAAGGAAATACCCTGTCTTCTTTGATGGCTCTCAGAATTCAACTGAAGACATTGAAATCTTCATATAATTTAATTTCTTGATTCAGCTTTGTCTTCTGATCAGAAGCTGCTCTTCTAAACAGCATTCTTTACTTTTGCCTTAATTTAATTTAACTACATTTGTTGTACTATTCATTTCTAATTCATGTTGTGAACTGTCTTGGAAACCACAGCTGAAAGGTGGGGTATAAATATTTTAATCATCAATGCATAAGCATAAATGTGTAACTGCACAAAGTAAACTGGTGGTGCCCAGCAATTCAAGAGAAGCATCTCCTAAGTATACATATAATAACATAAAAAATGTAAATAACATTTTTTACATTGTTGCCAACCCTATAAGATTTCCTTCCTGAGTTTTATACAAACCAATCCGTAGTCTTCACATAGCAGGAAATAAAATTAAGCTTAATGCAAACTTAGAATGTGTGGCCAACTAAATGAATTTCAGGAAAAAACCAACAACGTTGCCTGCCCTTTCAGATTTATTACTAATGTTTGCCATTTATGCTTAAAGCTTCACCTCACATCTTAATTACCTTGCTGACTTTCAGCAAGATGCAAACTTTCTGTCCAAATTTACATTAAAATTGTTATTGCAGTAGGAACACTCAGACGTTTATTGTGGTATTTTAGCATCACCCAGAATAATGTTTCAGCAACAATTCAAATGATGTGACTCATTAATAAGATAACAAACTTTTCAATATTTACTTTACTAAACATAGGGCAATTTAACTAAGATCCAGGAACTCTGGATTCTAATAGTAATGAGTGGTTACAGGAGTGATGGTGGCTGGGGGAGTTAATTAAGCATCAATTCACAATAAGTATTTAGCAACTGAGCCTGAGGGTAGGCATGAATTGGGAAAGCTATTTCTGATGGGATAAAGAAGGAACACATGCCTTTGCATGCCATAAGCAACCAAGTTTCATTTTAGATTCTGAGACTTCTGTGATAAACTTAATCTGATAGCCAGCATTGGAAATATTGACTAGTTTAGTCAGATGCCCTTTTAGTAACTAATTGCATTGGAGTTTTTCAATTGCAAGAGGCTTAATTAGATAGGTATTTGTAATCCCACCTTCCTTGTTGTTATAATTAAGTGAAGGCAGCGAATACATCTGATACACTTTCTTCCTCCACTTTTCCTCACAACAGCTCTGTGTGGTGGGTTGGGCTGAGAGAGAATATGAGAGATCCTTGGTGCTGTCTGAGGTTGGTTGTTTTCTTGCAGATGTTTCATTACCCAAACTAGTTAACATCATGTAACACTAGTTTGGGAATAAAATGTCTGCAAGAAAACAAACATGGACTCCTCATTTCAACTACAAATATTCAGCAAGAGACGGGGGGAGGGAGAGAGACGGAGTCAGAGAGTGTGTATGTGTAACTGGCCCAAAGTCACCCAGCTAGCTTTTAGGGCTAAGGTGGGACTTGAACTCCAAAGAGTTTGGAATTGGTTTGAAAATACATTTTCATTCAGCATAGAGAGATTGTAAATTGGAGAAGAGATCAAGATCTACCGTATTTAAACTGACTATTCAGCTGATTGTTTTTTCAAAGCTGGTAATTTGAGTTATTTCAGAATACTGATTGATCAGTGATCACATAAATTTCTTTTCCGTAGGCCTAATTTTTCCTCACAACAACTATTTTTGTAATTAGGCTGAGTAGAAAAAAGACAATAACTGCCCCACATTCACCCAGTGAGTTGGATTTCCTTGCTATCTTAACCATTAGACCACTCTGGCTTTTATGAAACCAATAACCTGTGTTTTCTTTTTCTTTAACTGAGTTGGCTCCTACTTGGTATTTAATTTGGAATCATAAGTAGTTGTTGTTTTTAAATCTCTTTTTAAATGAAGAGTTCATACACACACACACAGAGAGAGAGAGAGAGAGAGAGAGAGAGAGAGAGAGAGAGAGAGAGAGAGAGAGAGAGAGAGAGATCATATGTTTGTGGTGCACATAAGAAAATAGTTCTCAATTCATCTACCTTAATATATAGAGATTTAAATGTAGATTTAGAAACCCACATTATTTTGCAAAACCTGCTCCAGAAAAAGCATTACAATTACTCAAAACTCAAATCTTATGAGAAGTCTGAGAAGATTAAAGGAAAATAAGAAGACATAATTATTGGTTAGTTGGGAATAGTTGTTCAACATATGGAGAAGTATGTCAATCAGATGGTGCACGCTGGAAGGTATAATACCTAAGGGGTTTGCACAGCGGATGCTTCCTTATTGCTTTCAAATTTCCTTCTTCATGTTATTTTTCTGATAGAGCAGAACTATAGGTAGTCCGTATGGCTTCCACATAATATTTCCTTCCCACGGTGGGAACTAATGATATACATCTGTCTGAGCATGAATCTACATATACAGAGTAGCAGATTGGTTTCTTTCTTACAGGAGTCTTATTGGGGAACCAGACTTGTGGTTAAAAAAAAATGACTCAGAAGAACATCCATCAAATAGTACTTCTCATCGCAATATGCTACCCTGTGAGATTCATAAGCTCAAATGGAGAACGGACATCCAAGATGATCTCCTCTGCAGGTTTGCATACTCTCCACCTCTGTTTCTGGAGTCTTTTAATGGGGTTGACTATACTTAAGGAGATTTACATCATTCCCTTCTGTTACAGTCAGAGTATGCACCATTGAAACTCACTGCAAATCCATTCATAAAACAGAAGCAAGTTGTTTACAACACAAACAACAACAGAGGTGGTATTCAGCAGGTTATGACCAGTGCTGGAGAACCAGTAGCAGAAATTTCGAGTCGTTCAGAGAACCGGCAAATACCACCTCTGACTGGGCCCACCCCCATCTATACTCTTCCTCCTGAGTCCCAGCTGATCAGCTGAGTCTTCTTTTATTGCCCTGCACAGGAGAACAGAGCTGGAAAGCAGGTTAGTGGGGTGGAGAGGGAATGGGATTTTGCAGTAACCTTCCCCCAGGAATGGGGTGAGAATGGAGATTTTATAGTATCCTTCCACTGCCACGCCCACCGAGCCATACCCACCAAGCCACGCCTACAGAACCAGTAGTAAAAAGATTTGAATCCCACCAATGCCCCAATCCCCTTCTGATTACACTGCTGCATTTTCTGTTTATTTTATTTATTACATTTATTTATTTATATACTACCCATCTCACTATCCAGAGTGATCCTGGGAAACCTACAATACAATTTTTTATGTTGAACTGGAAAGAAAAAATCCCTCCCTTTCCCAATTAACAGAATAACAATAGAATAACAGAGTTGGGAGGGATCTTAGAGATCTTTTAATCCAACTCCCCAGTTCAAGCAGGAAACCCTATATCATCCTGGACAAGTGGCTGTCCAGTCTCTTCTTAAAAATTTCCAGTGATGGAGCATCCACAACTTCTGAAGGCAACCTGTTCCACTTACTGTCTCACTTTTAAAAGATCATTCATTCTAAGTTAAATATGAAGGCTTATTCTTAGTGCCAGGGACATAACAAATACGAACCTTCTTACAGATGTAAATTAGTCAAATTCAGCTTCCAGGCACATTCGGCTCTGATTTTGAATCACTATAACTAAGATTAATTCAATTTTTGTTTTTTTTAAAAATCATTTATCAGCTGCCTTATAGCTGGTTGTTATAAGAGCTTTTTTTTCCCACCTTAAATTCAACTGTTTGGGATGTTCCTTTTGCCAGTTATTTACAAAAATATGTAATTCTTGAAGGCTATTTCTGACATTATTAAAATAATTTGTAGAAATAATGTACTTTAAGGGATTGCAGGGTCTTAAAAAGGAAGTAGAACAACAAGATAGAAATTGATACAAATGTATTGATATGTCATAATGACTGTCACTCAATTTATGATTATAGCAAGATAGTCCTATATCCACATTTACATTTTAAAAGAAGTATATAGAGAACATTACCTCCTCTCACATAGATACACAAATTCTGTAAGTTTTTTTCTAATAAAGGATAAACTTCAAGTGTCTCATAAAACTAATTTTAGATAGTGCAGTAGGCATATTCAATTCAGTAAATTAAAATATTAGGTGCAATTGATATGTTCAAAAAATCAGCAATATAATATTTTATTCAAAAGAATATCCAATCACCTGGCTTATGCATTTATATTATCCTTCCCAAATGAACTTGACCATTGCACTTCAGTTACTTATTTTAAATTAATGCAAGAGTCCTTTGCTTATATAGACCAACATCATCTGAAATAGCAATAGCACTTATACTTATATACCACTTCACAGTGCTTTATAACCCTCTCTAGGTGGTTCACAGAATTTGTCCCCAACAATTTGGGTCCTCAATTTACCCAAATTGGAAGGATAGAAGGCTGAGTCAACCTTGAGCCTAGTGAGATTTGAACTGCCAAATTTCAGGCAGCTGGCAGTCAGCAGAAGTAGCCTGCAGTACTGCACTCTAACCACTGTGCCACCATAATGGCAATAAGTAACCCGGTATATTTTCTTCATACATTTAAAAAATGTTTTCCGTGAAAAGGGCTCCTGTTCCCTTAACTGCCCAAAAATATATGGATGATAAATTAAGAATTAAAGTATTTTTACTTCCTGCATGCTACTAGAAGTTGCTTATATAAACTATTTACATATGTATAGTTGGCGTGTAAGCCTTTGCAACATTCTTTTATAATGAACTTTGTATCATGTGTAACTAAATATTAGGGTATTAACAATAAATTGTGATTAAATCTGTTTTTAATCTTTTTCCTTTATAATAACACACCTAATTGGTAACTTAGAATGATTTTCATATATTCTTTAATTGGTAATGCAATCAAGTTCAATTTGTACACTTTGCCAAAGGCAGCATTCTGTAGTTCAACGGCAAAAGGTTGCTTTCAACAATTAAGAGAGAACACTTTTGCTCTGCTTTTGATTAGAATACTTTTAAGTTGGTTGAGAGGTGAATTCAAAATAATTGGGAGCCTTGTAAATAATTAAAATAGATGCCACTTATATTGCTTTAATTTCACTTAATTTTATTCGGACCAAGGTCTGGCTCCAAATCAAGTGGCAGCTTGGAATCAGTAATTTCTACTTCTCCCCTTTATAATGTTTCTTCTTAACAAAACTTAACAATAACAGAGTTGGAAGGGACCTTCTAATCCAACCTCCTGCACATTTCAGACAAATGGTTGTCCAAGCTCTTCTTAGAAACCTCCAGTGATGTCCCACTGATTAATTGTTCTCATGGTCAGGAAATTCCTACTTTGTTTTAGGTTGCTTCTGTTCTTAATTAGCTGTCTTGCCTTCTGGTGCTTTGGAAAATAGGTTGACTTCCCCCCCACCTTCTTTGTGGCAGCCCTTCAATATTGGAACACTGCTATCACATCACCCCTCTTGCTCTTCTCTGCACTCTTTCCTTTCTTCTCTTTTCTCACTGTTTCATCTTATATTTCCTCATTTTTACATTCCAAATATAACCAACTACAATTCTGTTATAACCTTGCTGCATCTAAAGTCTTCAGCTGCTCCAAGTCAGTCTTGTGCAGTATATATTGGGGAGTGGGATATTCATCAGCAGTAAAGATACCAGAATCATAAAAAGTGCAGCATGTCCTCATGATGCAAATTCTGTTTTTTCATACTTGTGTTGCAACATTGCATTCAAATACATAAAAAGTAGATTTTTACATCACCAAATGCAGCATTGCATCATATCACACATTTCATTTCTTAATCCCTCTTGCCTTCCTCCCCGCAACATCTGTGGTATATTCTGTGTGTATATGTAAATATTTCAAATCTAAAAACCCACTAAAGATATTCCTATCACTTTCAAATTTTGAAGCAAAAGAGGTCAGCATGTTTTTATGTATCTCTTCTTGGAGAAACAGCCACTAACATTAGATCTTATGAAAATACAATTTTATTTATGTATTTGTTGATGCAATTTTTATACACCCAACTGCAAGCGATTTTGGGTAGCTTACAAATTAAAGTAACTTCTTGTTGCAATGTACAGCTTTGTTCATGGGGGCAAATGCCTTTTCCTAGACCCACTCTGACTAATGGAAAGAAGACCAAATAGCAAGGGAAACTATATAGTCCAATTCTTGTATTATCATATATTCTCCCTTCTCTGGGAAATATAAAACAAGAACTTGCTTTGTATGGCTGCCAACACGTCAGCTCTCCAGAAACTATGCTGAAAAAAACAATGTATCCACCTCTCCTGTAATGTTTGCATGAATCTTGTTAAGAATTGTCATGTGCTATTTTTAATATTTATAGCATGATTAATTTTAAGCTATTAGAGAACTTATGTTTCACATTTATATCACACCATAAGGTGCTTCACAGGGCTGAATTCTATCATCCCTAAAATGAACTTATAAGGAGTTTAGTAATATTACCTCATATTTCAGGGACCATTTAAGGCACAGGCTACTTATCAAATTAATTACTATTAGAATACTTGAACCAAGTACCTTTGATGTGGATCTTAAATGTCTCTCAGGCTATGTCAACCTAACAATATATCAATCTATTTAACAATGAAACAGTAATGGCATACATGAAAATTAAATCTGCATAATTGAATTATACTTCTCAGAAACTTGATTTTTTTAATATTCTCAACTGTACCTCCATTAGAATCAACCTTTTCATGAACAACATTTGAACATTTATTTACATGATTAAAATATCCCAAAACTTGAACTTACTGAAAATGTATTTGTGCTTTATTTTTGTCCTCATAACCGCTCCATGTGTACAGAATTTATTTTTATGTTTTAATTGCCTGCTACAGTTTGTAATAGAGTATTGTAATAGAGTATATGACATTCAGGCTTCCCTAGTCACTCAAAGGGCTCTTGCAATCAAAATCCATCCTAGTAATTCTAGGGTGTTTTTTTTTAGCAGAATCAACCCTATTTTTCTATAAATGTCTGCTACGAATCTTGGAATAATTAATGGTTTGTACATGGAAGGCAATTGCCAAGATTATCATTACAGACTATTTTGAAAAAGAAGCACTATATTTAACTACTGAAATGCAAGCCCTATTAAATTCAATGACGCTTACTGCCATAAAAATACAGTGTAGGCAACTTTAATCTTAATAATCAAGTAATACAACACAGTTCCATATCCGGTTCTGTAACTTTAACTTTACAAGAATATTCCTGAGCAGCGATGTATAGAATTTCATTCTTAAATTGCTTTTCAGAGAACACGATCTAGTTCATTGTATTACTTCGCTTTTCATTTAGTTAAGATAACAGGTAATCCTCGTTTAATGATGGTGATCGGGACTGGAATTTCTGTCACTAAGCATAACAGTTGCAAAATGCAATGTCACATGACTTGCCTAGTGAAGCCAGTTCTGGCACTTTAAAGTTGCCGTTATTAAGTGAATTCTACAGCATCATTAAGCGTGACATTACGCTGTCACCATTTGCAATCTCCTACTGGCTTCCTCATTGACTTTGTTGAAAACTGGCAGTGAATGTTGCAGAGGGTGATCACATAACTGCAAGATGCTGCAACCTATAACTGCAAGCTGATTGCCATGAGCCCAGATCATGTTGATGTGACTGCAGAAATGCTGTGATACCTGCAAGAACAAGAACCAGTTATAAATACTACTGGTTGAGCGCTGTCATAAATTCAAATAGTCAGTTAATGAGTGGTTATTACATGAGGACTATCTGTACATAATACAGTAGGAAACAAATTACAGATTTCCTACTGCTAATCTGTCACCTGAACTCAAAGCCGAAATCTTTGTTGTGCGTATTCACAAATCTTTGGAATGGCTAGATCAAGGATGTCACACTCAAGACCCATGGGCCAGATCCGGCCCACAGGATGCTTAGACCCAACCCACAGAGCTGCCCTCGAAACAGTGAAGGACTGTCCCATGATGCCTCTGCCAACAAAAAACGGACATTGGGAGAGGCGTGTGCAACCCTTCCGAGCTCCATTTTTGCTGGCAGAGCATTGCTGGAGGCCCCTGGAGGCACCCCCGAGTGATGTTGAGCTCGCCACTCCCATCCTGGTCACATGCACCTGCCATGCCCACTCCTTGAGGTCAAACACAACCCTGATGCGTCCCTCAATGAAATTGATTTTGACACTTCTGGGCTAGACAATGGATGAAATGGGAGTTACCAGGTTTGAAACAAAATACATGTTTTCTGTATGCTTTCCGTGTCCATGTTAACTTTTTCTCTTAAGCATTAGCTGTAATTTTACCAATAGGACCTCTCTCTTCCAGGTATTTTCATATACTGCCGACAAGGAAATTCGCACAGATGATTTATGTTTGGATGTCTCTAGGCTCAATGGGCCTGTAATTATGCTGAAGTGCCATCACATGAGAGGAAATCAACTTTGGGAATATGATGCTGAGGTATTTATTCAAATACAGAAATGAAGCATATTTGAACAATATTATTGCTTGCCTGCAGCTAACAAATAAAAGGCTAAAGCAGTAACTCTCAACTTGGCCAACTTTTAAGATCTGCATGTTGGCAAATTCCAGCATGCTGGCTGGGGAATTCTGGGAATGGAAGTCCACAAGTCTTAAAAGTTGCCAAGGTTGAGAAGGTTCTTTAGCAGGTTGCTAAACTTGTTAAGAAATGTTTTCACCATTTTTTCTTCCCCCTTTATTTTCAGATAAATTGGGGGTGTAAGTGCTAACTTTGCATCTCTTTCCATTATAACCCCATCTCGCACGTAAATGATTATTCCTTTCACCACCATAACCTCTTCTAAACCTGAGATATCTGTAGAATGGAGCCTAAAGGCAGTGACTCACATTTGTTAGGTTATTCAGTGCATTTAAAGAGGGTCTTCACAAAATGTGGGAGCATGAAGCGGTACCCCCATTTTCTTTTAGAAGGCATCTACAGGTGCTTCAAAAACTGTTTCCCTCAGAATATGGGTGCATGAAATGACTTCATTTCAGGGACTCTTTTTAGCCATTTCCCCACTTCTTTACAAAACAGGATTGCACAGGATTTAAAGAATGAGGATAAGCTGTCACCATTCCTATTCCTCTGATCTGAAGTGAGAAAGTCTATTAGGTGATAAGGTATTGACATGCTTGGAAATCAGACAATTCGGTCTGCTTTCCTTCTTTCCTTTGCTAGGCCCTCTTAGGCCTAGCATGATAAACATTCTTGTGGAAAGCATATCCACAAATCTGAATCAGCCATAGGGTCTTATAAATAAGTAAAAGTTATTGACAAAAGGATAAAGCTAGCTTACTAAAGAAAGTAGTGAGGCACACAGTTTGGAAAATCATTAATTTCTATAGCAGAAAGTTTGTATAGTTAGTTCTATGTACCGAGGTGGGGTAGTCTAGCAGGGATCTGAATTAGATGGGCCAGTGACTCCATCTTGAAGATCCATCACAGAACATCCTACAAAGGACATTAAGCTCGATTTTTTTTGTTTGTTTGAAGGGGTGGGTTGTATTAACAGCTCTCTCCTCTTCCAAGCAGTTGGCAACAGCAAAAACAAAAAAGTACAATTGAGTTAATTATGTCAGTATTTAACTACATAGCTGGGTCAGGAAGAAGCTAGTTGTTAGACTCCCTTCTATATTTGCAGAAGGACACTGCTTGACACTGAACTTAATGAAACAGGGCAGCTGTTGCAGCCAACCTAGTGTTAATTTCAGATATGACAGATGGGTCTTCATCACCCTGGGATTATACTTTCAAGTTCACGTGGAAAATATATTCCTATCTACTGTAATTTTGAACCTTACAATTTATGCAGTGATCTGTTTCCCAATAAACCAGCTATATTTATTATTTCAAGGAAGTTTTCATTATCTGGGAATGATATGCTGCATAATAAAACATGCATTCCCATAAAATATTGTGACTAGGTGCATAATTCTTCACCCATAAATACTAAGCCAGCAGGATGTTTGGGATGCAAAACATACATTATGCAATTTCATTACTGCAAGAAGACATGTTATAAATATATGAGATACAGTCAAATTCTTGCAACGTTGAAAAAGAAAGAACAATCCATGCCATTTCACTGACAAATATTTAGCTTTAGTTTTATGGGGAAATATTTAAGAATCAGATGTACTCACTCAAGAAGAAAAACTTTATATGATACATATGTGTATTACTTTTCTACTTTAATATACAGGTTTTTGTTGTTATTACTGATTCATTACTATATTGAAGCTCATACAATTTAATTTATGTTTTTTTTTAAAAAATCAGATGACAGTTTTATAATATTTGTACAACTCAGTATTAAAAACCAACCATTTTAATAGTTTGACACTATGTTTATAAGGAGATAAATAATTTGTAGCAAATGTTGCCATGTGGCATATTTGAAAATAAATTTCACCAGAGTTTTTTGAAGCTATGTCTTAGAAGCTTATACAAAGTCACGATTGCAAAATCAGAATCAGCCATTAGATGGAGCCAGAAAAAAGGAAATAGTTTGTAGTTCTATGATAAGAAACTCGTAGAAAAGGCAATTTGTCTGAGGAATCATTTTGTTGTAGTGCTAGCTGAACAAGTTGAATTAAGAAAGACGGAAAAACCCACAAAATTCCAAATGTATTATGGCAGGGTAAAAATGTATTTTTATTGTGTTATCATTATTGTAATTTACAAATAGTGATTTGATTTAAGGTATTTTGGATTGTGTTTTTAGTTTTTATAAATTGGAAATGGAAATGGTTAGTTCACGATTTATAAGGATTAATAGAATTTTATTTAATGTCAAAATAACACCAAAGTCTCTTTAACTCTTGGTATTCTATACACTTACTTTTTTCTTCAGTAAGCATTTAGTGAAAACAGAGAAGTACTGAGGCAACCCAGCCATCTTAAGGAACTTACTCAGCTTAAATTATGCTGAACTGGACCTAGAGAGTCCCAGGAACTATGGCATTATCGAATGACTCAGTTGACACCCTAGTGCGGAGCTGTCAAACTTGCAACCCACAGGCCAGATGCGTCATGCGCTGGCCACACCCACGCCCGGTTTAGCAAAGGGGGGAAAGTTGCGGTACGTCACGTGGCGATGCCGTGATGACACAAGTTTGACACCCCTGCCCTAGCGCATTGAAGCTGACTAATATATAGCAGTTCAGTATTGTTAAAAACTGGGGTGTTCCAAACGGTGCAAAAAATATATAGTCTTTTATTACTTCTTCTAAAAATCTTCTAATATTCTTTTATGCATCTTGGAATGAGAAATTAAAAGGCAAAAGGAGGCAATAGCAGGACTTCTATAACAGTATTTCTCACTTATTAAACCAAGCGTTTCTGTCTTAGTGTGCATTTGTGTGTGTGTGTGCGCGTGCGTGCGCACGCATGTGTGTGCATGTAGTTTTGAGTGAGTGTTGATTTTAGGCGACTGCCTGGATTAGTTCCTGCAGTTTTCTTAGCAAAGTTTTCAGAAGCTGCTGAGGATTGACTGGCCCAAGGTCACCCAGTTGGCTTTGTGTCTAAGTGGGAGTAGAACTTTCAGTCTCTTGATTACTAGCCTTGTGTTTTAACCACTACAGCACATAGGGAGCATTAATTCTGATCCAACTTCCAGCCCTGGACATGGGTTAAGAATTTCTCCTATGCTGTTTTCTTTCTTTCTTTCTTTCTTTCTTTCTTTCTTTCTTTCTTTCTTTCTTTCTTTCTTTCTATCTATCTATCTATCT
>JANHFN010009896.1:306768-317867 GCA_032468175.1 Toxicocalamus goodenoughensis
GAGAGAGAGAGAGAGAGAGAGAGAGAGAGGGAGGGAGGGAGGGAGGGAGGGAGAGCACATGTGTGCACACATGCCTTCATATTAGGTTGTTTTTTTTTACTTCTGATGACTTGTCTGGCTGAGTTTTCTTGGCCAGGTTTTTCCAAAGTTGTTTGCCCTTGTCTGCTTTCTAGGGCTGAGAGAGAATGACTGGCCCAAGATGACCCAGCTGGCTTTGTGCCTAAGGTAGCACCAGAATTCATGGTCTCCTAGCTTCTAGCCTGGTGCTTTCACCACAACACCAACTGGTTCTCAGTTAGTCAAATAAAGAAAGACTATTTCTGTCACTATTGCTTTTATGGAAAAAAATCTGACTGGACATATGCTTTAACCTTTTTTGAACTCAGTACCAAGATTTAGATACTTGAAGTATTTAGTTGACTCTCTATCATAAAGCCTGGAGATGACATAGGCAGTTGGAAGAAACATAAAGCTTTCTACACATTTTCCTGGGTCATAGTTTGACTGTATATTGCAATTCTTTTGCTTTTGTTAGCATGCAGGTAAATGGGAATACAACTTTGAGGTAAGCATTTTGAAACTAATAATCCCTGTGATTGATTTTAGTTTAGGATTTCACTTGTGTACTGCTTTTGTGATATATATGACCTTTGTTTAGTTGTAGACTATTTTATAAGAATAGATTCTCCATTTCCTGTTACATGTAGCATGATGCTAATGCTGATAGTTGAAAATAATTGTGTTGTAGTGTGTTACATTTTTGCAGAGAATAGAAAAGGAGGAATACATGACACAGACACATAGATAAAAGGAGAAAATGTCATTTATTTATTTTATTTTTATTTGTCAATTGCTTACAAGATAATAGGTAAAAACATAGTTATGAATACATGGATACATATAAGAAAAATAAAAATATAGAAGAAACAATAGGACAGGGACAGTAGGCACACTGGTGTGCTTATGCAAAAAATATTTGCGGATTGTCTTTCTAAAAAAAATTACTCAGAAATATATTCATTGTGAACAGTCACACCAACAAAAAGTTCATTTCTGGTTTTTTATCCCTGCACCTGCAAAATGAATGAAATGATCCAATTGCATTTGATATTGCATAATAAATCTTTCATGAGGCACATTATATCAGAACATTGGGATATGTATTTATAAGAATCAAATTCATCAGAGCACTACATTTGCAAAGAAATGGAGATGAGAAGTAGAGAACACAGGGAGATGGGAAACCAATATGTGTTTACCATTGGTAATATGTGGGGTCTTTTAATTTAATTCTCACAGTGCTTACAAACAGTGCTTTGTGCTTTCCCTGAAAGCTATTGAGATGTAGAGTCATTGTTATTTTGAGTGACCGGCTGCTACTTCCATTAGACAGTCAGTGTAATAATCCTTGTGAGGCACGCTGTGACAGGCTCAATTAGCTGGTTCCAACCAACCTTTTTACATTATTTTGATAATTGAAAAGGTTTCTGCTGTATAGATTAAATATTGTAATGAAATGTTTTTGTTATATTACTATGTTTTAAAGTTACAGATATCAGTCCATTAAGGTTTTGGTAAATTGGCTCACGATTCAGAACTGTTTATGTTCGATAAGACTCGTTTTATTTGTAAACTGAAAGATTAATCATTTCACGGGGTTCATTGTTTTTCTCTAAATTGGCAGGACTGAATGAAAGCTAATAATAGGAATTTGCATGGATCTGAGATAAGTTTGGCTGCACTGCATGCAGATAAATTCCCTGTAGTCAGAACTTTTGAATATATTCCCTTTTAATTGAAAATGTTTTGCAATGCCATTCTTACTTTTTGCATCTATAACTCTTTGATTTGCTGACTATGGTTTAATAAATATTAAGTCACTTTTTTCAGTGCCGTTGTAAATTTGAATGATCATTAAATGAATGTTGTAGGTCGAGGACTAGCTATATCAACTACTTAAGAAGCTGTGCCATTGCTTAAATGTAAGACTGAAGGCAGCACACTGTAAGCAATTTTATTTTAGGGTAAAGGCCTAGTTGAAGTGTCTCCAGATAGCCAAGATGATCGCTCCTTTTCAGATTTGTAAAACCCTGCTGAAACCTAGTGGATTAACAGTCCCCACGAGGCACTAATTTTTATGGGAATTAATTAAAAGCGTATTGTTGCACAAGTCAGAAGGAGCAATGAAATAACCGAGGAAATATATTTAGCGAAAGCAGAAGAGTATAACAAGTACAAGGGAAAGTTTGTGTACAATGTCATGATGGATGGAGGGGAGCCTCCAGACTAGCAATCTCACTAACTTCTCTGTCCTCAAGGACAATTTATATTTAATTCTGCTTTTTTGGCCTAAGACTGCTTTCACATCCTTCTGCTGCTTCTGGCTAATGTCAGTAATTCCTGGAAAGCAAAAAAATGGTCAAGAGACAAAGAATTATTTTCATAGATAGAAAACAGTTTTTTTTACCAGACCTGGCAGTTTACTCTTCTGTTGTCTCTTCATTTAGATTCTTAAATTTAGAGAATCCAAAAATTGATGAAGCTAATAATTGGACTTTGATTTTTTTTTAAAATTCTTTCTGGAACTGGGTGTGGTCAAATGAAAAGGACACTTTTCAGATTGAGTTGGAAATAAATCTGGGCTAGCCTGCA
This sequence comes from Toxicocalamus goodenoughensis, assembly GCA_032468175.1. NCBI lineage: Eukaryota > Metazoa > Chordata > Lepidosauria > Squamata > Elapidae > Toxicocalamus > Toxicocalamus goodenoughensis. Next base: position 309,421 of record JANHFN010009896.1, read on the forward strand.
ATTTGTCTTCCCCATCTGCTGAATGCAAGATCTGGGGAGCCAGAAGGCCACAATTTTTGTTCCTAATTTATCCATAAACAATATGTATTTGCTCTAAGCTAATGAAGAAAATCATTGAGAGATTTGAAAAACTCTGTCCAGTACAGATTGCACCTTACTTAATAAAATGAAAGAACAATGGGGAAAATTAAATGATAGATAAGTTTGTGGCCAATGAACATATTCCTGATGATCCGTTGTATTTCAGAGCTATTTTCAAACATTTCATTTTAGCTAGGGGATAAATAAACCATGGCATCAATTGAAGTCTATTGGGCATGTTTTTAATGGTGAAAAAAATGACATGAGAATTTTATAAATAGAATTATATTTGTTGAATAAATCACATTTTCCCTCAAAACTAGACATATCTCTTTGTGATATTGGGAACAGTTCAATGATACTTGGTGTAGTACAGGTTACCAAGCCTTGTTTTGGTATAAATTCCTCACAACTATGTTCTCTACATCTCATATTCTGGATTTTTATTTCTTGAATCGATTGTATCTGTCCAATTCTGTGGAACATTGATTAATTGATGCCATTTATCTATCATGTCATTCCCTGCAGACTACTTTAGACATATTAAAATTCCAATAAAATAAAAATAAAGTCTCAAGAATTATAACAGTTGGGGCCAAATAATAGTATACACACATATAGACATATCTGACTTTACAGACAGCTTGTTTGGGCAGAAGCAGTAAAACTACTTATTAGTTTGATAAAAAATAACAAAATAAGAGAATAACAGAGTTGGAAGGGATCTTTGAGGTCTTCTAGTCCAAGACAAGTGGTTGTCCAATCTCTTCTTAAAAACTTCCAGTGTTGGAGCATTCACAACTTCTGGAGGCCAGGTGTTCCACTGATTAATTGTTCTAACTGTCAGGAAATTTCTCCATAGTTCTAGGTTGCTTCTCTCCTTGGTTAGTTTCCACCCATTGCTTCTTGCTCTGCCCTCAGGTGCTTTGGAGAATAGCTTGACTCCCTCTTCTTTCTGGCAGCCCCTGAGATATTGGAACACTGCTATGATGTCACCCCTAATTCTTCTTTTCATTAAACTAGGCATACCTGCAACAGTTCTTTATATTTTTAGTCTCCAGTCCCTTAATCATCTTTATTGCTCTTCTCTGCACTCTTTCTAGAGTATAAATATGTTGATTTGTGTTAATGTTTTATGAAACCCATGTAAATATTAAGAGTGCTTTAAGATAATGACTTAAGCTGTGTGAATATAAGGTTCATTCACCTTTTCAGGTTGGATAGAGAGGTTTATCCTTTGCTTCATGATTTTTACTTGTTGTGCCATTTTTCTGTCTCACAGACACACACCTTCCTTCATGTTATTACCCAGTCTTGTCTGACTGTAAGCAGGATAGAAGATGCCATTCATGGTCCCATTATGCAGCCTTGTAATGACAGCCCTTTTCAGAAGTGGTTGTTGAGAAACTATACTCTGCTGGAGGTTTTTAGGAACATTTTTAAAAGCTCCACAGATTATTTCCTTTAGTAGATGCCTAGAGGTAGGTATCATGAAAAAAATTATAAATATGGTAATTATTTTCCTTCTCGCCCTCCCTCCTACTTACCACTATAGACTAAAGTCTATCTAGTGTTGAGGTAAAGTTGCAAAAAGAAAATATAATAACTGCATTTATTAATGCTACTTACTGTAAATCTATGTCAAAAACAATTTTGATAAAAGCTAGATATACCTTCTGTGGTGTAGTTCATTTGTTTGCATATCTTACTTAATTCTGTTTAAAATCTAGTTGCATTGCAGTACCTTAAACCATCTATTTTCAAAGTGTCTAGTGTCTAAATGTTAAGGTGGGAAAAATATTTGTGGTGATAGCCAGTGTTTGATTATCTACTGACTCAACATGCCAGCAGGTCAGGCCCCTTTGGGAATTCAAATGCTGCCCAACATTTAATCCAATCCAGTTATATAGCATAGCAAATGAAAGAGTAATTAAACCATTGGATTGTGGCTAGAGAACCCAGATTTGAGTTCAGAGCCACTTTTGAAAATAAGACTCTGGGTCTAAGCCAGTGTCTCTAAACTTGGCAACTTTAAGACTTGTGGACTTCAACTCCCAGAATTCCTCAGCCAGCTAAGCTATACCACTTAGTCTAACTTCTTAATACAATCCTATAAAGAGGATGGACTGCTATTTATGCCTTTATGATTTTCTGGAGGAAAAATGGTATACAAATCATAGAATCAATGCCAGGAATGGGGGCTTCTGTGTTACAGAAGCCACCGTTCCTGGCATTGATTTTATGATTCTGTGAATCTATTATTACTACAATGGTAGCGGACAGCCAACTTACAACATTGTGTAAAGACAAGGTGTTTCACAGGTTTTTTTTAATGAATGTTGTGTAAAGTGAGGTTTTGCCATGTTGATACTATCAGAGCAAACTTTATTTACCACTTTTATTTTTATGTATGTGTTAAACAAATTTAACATTCAACTCACAGTGGCCATTCAACTCACAGTGATTCCAAGTGGCTTACAGCTTCTTCTTCTTCTTCTTCCTCAGCATTTGTCCCGCATAGTAGCAGGGTCCGCTAGCATTATTGTTATTTATAATGGAAGCCCTTGGTTCAGCAAGAACAGTTTGGAAATTAGTTTAAAATAACTTTACCAAAGCAGAAGTTCTGCTGTACGGCTTTATGATCATCAAATCATTCTTTCAAATTGAAACACCCTTCTGTATAAAAATACCTTCAAAGAAATTTTTATCTCACATTTAGTGCAATTGTAGTTTAGTAAAACTATTAGAAGCCTTAATATCTCAATATCAAAAGCAATTTTCTCAGCCATTTTGAATCTTTCTATGCCTTTTGACAAGAAATCAAATGCTCCATTTTGTCTGTAAAATGATGAGTGTCATGTTTATGTAGTGTCTTTATCACTACAGGATAATTCCAATACCCACAATAGTAAAAGGAATGCAATCATGAGAATTTAGTGTGTAACAGCAACATAAAAAAGAAGTCAAGGAAGATTTAAATTAAAATCTACTGCTAAGAGTGAGCTTTCAGAAAAATGTCAAGTACTTTTAACTTGTTTATCTGAATTCAGGTTGGAATCCATCTCATTCAAGTTCAATGAATGGTGGCATGGCAACTGCAGAGATGAAGGCTAAGGGTGAAGGCCTTTGTAAATAAACATGTAATTGCTTTGGAGGATTGCTCCACCATAACTGTGCCCTCTTGTTGGACCATCTCCACGTTTCTGTACTGTATTTTAGTATTTGGTCTACAGCAGGGGTGTCAAACTGGATTTCTTCGAGGGCTAGATCAGCACTGTAGTTCTCCGTGGACTGGGGGGGGGAGATGAGAAGGATGCCTCCTGCAGCACTTTGCTGTCCAAAACGGGGCAGCCCCCGAGGCCCTGTTTTGATTGACAGAGTGCTACAGGAGGCCGTCTAAGCCCAAAATGGGTCAAGGTGTAGCCCCCTGTGCCCCATTTTTGCTGCCAGAGGCACTGCAGGCCGGTCTTTTACTATTTCCAGGGCACTGCAGGCCAGATTTAAGCACCCCGAGGTCTGGATCTGGCCCACAGACCTCGAGTTTGACACCCCTGGTCTATAAACAATAATTTGTATACCACAAAGCCAGGATATCTTGAGGAACATTTCTCAAGATATGCTCAATTTACACAAACTGTGAAATCCATAAAGTAATTGATCCCCCAAATCATATTAGCCTTCACCAATATGTTTGGAATTCAGTTGCACTCACTAGTGGTTAATATATTTCGCTTCTGCATTGCAGTTCTGTAAGCTTGAAAACTGCTTTGGGAATTCTATCTATGCTTTTTCAGTTGATCATTGTTCTACTTATGATAATTGAGACCATGTTTTAATAATTTGGTTTTTTTTAACTATATTGTGGAACTGTTGTATATGCCATCTGGATGCAGTACTTGAAAAGCAGCCTTGTAATACTGTAAGTAAATACAATCAAAATAGAAAAATATATTGTATATTTTTGTGGTAGATAGAATATGTTGCATAGCACTTTCGATAATGATCATGGTCGATTTTATGTACTTGTTTGCAAAGTGCCCTTTTCACTGTACAATATTTAACATTAGAAAGAATACAATCCAGAAGTTAAATGGATATCTTAGCATTATAATTTTCTTGCCAGAGCATTTCAAAATATTATTTATAAAGCAAACAAGTTTTTCTATTAATTGTAATGTTAATGATGTCTTGTAATATTAGAAGAACCCCATATAATATATACACAGATTGCTAAAAGAATATAATTTGTTATAATAGCATCTTTGTTCTTTTGTAAAGTCCTGTCTGACTAAGACAAAAAGGGCTAAATATAGTGTTATGAGTTGTTGAGTCTTGAATATGTTGGAAAACCTTAATCTGGTACTAAATAATGGAAGAAATTACAGACTGGGTAGTTTTGTTGCTGAGATTTTTCTAATGTAATTGATTGTTGGCCAAAAAAGAAGCAAATCTTCGAAATAGCATTACATAATGATAGAATTGTAGGAATAAGTGTTTATAGAAGGCCATTGAAATAGTCAACATGTTTTTGTTATGTAAAATTCTACAACAAATACAAAAAAACAGCTGGTGACATATTAGGTCTATATTTGATTTGGAATCCAGAAGAGAGTCATGAAGCCTCCAATTCAACTAATTTTAAAATATGGTACTTTCATTGTTCAGAATTATTTCTTAAAGCATTTTGGCACTCTATTATATGTACGTCTTAGAAGAAAAATAACCTATTTACAATGGGCTACTACATATTATGAAATAGTCTTAAGTGATTCTCTGGGAATTTCACAGCAGCCTGTCTAAAGTAAGAAGAAAACCTCCTTTGTTACTTTTCTGAATGTTTTTTTTTCTGGGTAGAAATTGCCAAACCATCTTTGGATCAATTTAGCATGAAATTCAGCATAATACAAAAGTTAAGATGTTTGTGCAATTTCATTATTTCAACCATCTCAAGAAAACAAATCCATTTTAAAAAGTGTGGAGTCCTTGCACAAAATGGCATCTATAGAACATAGAATAACACCTTTTTCCTAGAACATAGAATAACAGAGTTGGAAGGGTCAAACAGCTAAAGTCTTGGGACTCTGAACAGAAAGCAGTCTTAGCATTCTGTTTCCCTGGAAGCAAACTGCTGCTGCTTAATTAGCAGATCAAGATCAATAATAGTAGTTCTGCTCAGAAGAAAAAGGAATTAATCATTGATGTTAATTTAAACCGAGGTAGGTTTCCTAAAAGATGCCAGAATATTGGGCAGAGTGCAACATTGGGCTAGAAACAACTGGAAATCAATGAGGATATTTCGGAGGAGGGAGAACCCTGTGTTATTTCCAGATAATCTTCAAGGGCTACCCCAAAAGTTTGCAATGGGGCAGTACAGCTTTGAGGTGCTATAACCACAATGAAAAAGTAAAGAAGACCTGCCTCTCCCAGATTAGAATGCAAAAGTTTAATTAGTTTTTATCAGAATTCCCTTGCTGATGTTATGCGGTGTCCAATACTAATGCTGGGTCCAGAAAAACTCTTGACTACAAATCTGATTTTTAAAAGGAAGTGCAACACAATCCAAAGTAGCTTTGCATCTCCCAAATCTTAAAGTTCAGCTCTTGGAAAATATAATAACTTCATTTTGTCAAAGTTTAACTTCAGTTTTGTTCTCTCTGCCTAGTACTTTACAGATTGGAAATACCCAATACTGAGCTTGTGGGAAGGGAGAAGTATAAGCTAAATATCACCAGTATATTGAAAAATGTGATTGATTGATTTATTTTCTTTTAATGACCCTGTAATCCCTTGCTTTGGGGTGGGAGTGGAGTGACTGAATGCAGTTGAGCATTTGCTGGCAGGATGCCTTTCCTGATGCCCACATAGAGTCTACAACAGATACTTTCTCTTTGCGCCCTAATGGAGAAAAATATGTTACTGCCTAGAATTGAATTCTCAACCTTCTGAGTGGAAGGTGAGCATCTTCATCATTAGGCCACCATGCCTCCTGAAAAATATGATTGAATAACATCATTATATTGATAGCAGATTATTGATAGATGAATGATGGATAATTGGAACAGTTTACATCCTGCAATAATACCTTTAATATTAAACAGCATCTGCCTATCCCAGGTCTTTGGAAAGGATTCAGTGATAGGTAGACAAAAATGCTAAATCAAGTCAAAACATCTGACTGACTATGCACCCAACCACAATACGATTATATAATAATAGTCAATATGTGCTGTACAGAAAGGTTTTTAATTGTGTCAACCTTTGTCAAGCTGTGGAAAGTGCTTAGGAAAATGGAAATCCCAGAATATATTATTGTCCTCTCATTCCAGCAAGACCACCACCCTGGAGAAGGCAATCATAATAAATAGTAAATTACATTATCTATTATAATGGATTATATTTTTGACTGGAATGGATTTTTGTTTTTATTCTTTGCTCTTTTGCTTTCTTGGATTTTAGTGTACATTTTTAAAAAACAGTTTTTAATTGAAGCTTTTCAGTTGATATTCTGTCATATTATAAGTCTCCTCGTTTCAGGTTCTAAAATAGGATGAAAAGTAAGGCAGAAATGTTTATAAATTCTCATTAATATAGCAAATGATAGATTAGAGAATGATCTGAAGACAAAATGCCGCTTTGTCAGTCTAAATTGATCTGAGACTGATAAAGAGAGAAGATCGTTAGAAATTTCCCATATAAACTGCACAAAGTATCTCCACAGAATTATGGTTATGAGCATAATGGACTGCTTAATTTCTTCAAGGAAACATCACCTGAACAGAAGGAGGTTCTGGGTTAATTACAATTAGCTAATTGAAATCCTTTTATTTTTAGCTTTGAGTACCCTAGGTTCCAAAAGCTACACCACTTGCTATAGCTAAACATTTGTAGCACGTTAACAATTGATCATTTTTTAATTGTGGAAGGGCGACATAATTATATGAGCAGGAACTGCCATGAGAAATGGGAGAAAAGGCAAAATAGAGAAACCATGCTTCTTCCAACAAATGTCTAGTATAATAAATGTAAAACAATTTCAGAAAGGGAACTCGTAGCCCATGGTTTTCGAGGTTGATGGTCAGTTCACAAAAATGATTTAGATTAGAATGCCTTTGAGATATTTTGTTTTTATAAACTTGCAGGATTAGTTTTCAGTAACTCCTAAACATAGAAGATGACCCATTTGTTTTTCACAAAAAAGCTGACCAGTGCCATAGAGCAGGCGGTAGAGCAGTCATTCTGCCAAAGGGATATAAGTTATAGCTTTCCTTTCAGACTTGGAGTCACAGCAGTCCAAGTTCCTCCTGTCATTGTATAATAAGTGCTGAGGAACTTTCTGTGTGATTTTCCCTCATGCCAAAACATGGTAAGAGGAATTCATTGACTAGTCCAACTGGCTGTCAGGATTCCGGCAGCTGCCCTAATTAAATCATGACCCTCAAGCCAAGCTTCAAACACTTCAAAGGATTTATTAGGAGCTAACATGTCGGCATGACATGTATGAAGCCGATTCTGAGACACGTAATTCACTGTCACCCTCTGTACGCCTGCGCTGACTGACATCATCCTTATGTTGGTTTGCTTGTTTGTTTTTCAGAGACTGACCTTGAGACATGTGAACAGTAACCAGTGTCTTGATGAGCCCTCGGAGGATGACAAAATGGTTCCAACCATGAAGGACTGCAGCGAAAGCCGATCCCAGCAGTGGCTGCTACGTAACATGACCTTGGGTGCCTAAAGCCAAGACACATACTTCATGTCCTTCCTCAGACCTTGGAAGGGTCTAATCTGCTCACTCTTCACACAAAAGGATGTTCTTCTTCCCTTGTGGTCGGTGAAGAGAAAGGATTTGGATGCTTGATTCAAAGCCCATATGTCAGAAAATTACTTTTAAAAAAAAAAAATTGCTTAAAAGCATGGTTGCACTTTCTGTCTTTCTCTCTCTCTTTCTCTGATTTTTTTTTTTTTTTACAAGTCAGCTGAACACATGGACGCTTTATCCACCCTGGCATATACAATATTACGAAGACATTACAGTTTTGAGCAAAGCAGACTCCGGAAAAGGGTTAACCAAGCAAAAATTGCAAGAGGGTGGGGAAGCGGCTTGCTGTGGGTTCTGTCCTGTAATGTTGCTTGAAAGTGACAATGTTAAATGCTTTATGAAGCTCACTTGCATTGTGAAAGATGGTGAAGCATTTGTTTTCCTCAATTGGTGTACTTGTACCAGTCCTTCATGGTGACAGAGGAAGAATCCGTTGTTAATCTGCTGCCAACCCATTACCTATCAATAGCTCAGCTGAAAAGGATTTCTCAGCAGTAAATTTCTGTATATATTGGATGTTTTTCATTTATAATGTCGGGGGGGGGGG
>JANHFN010009896.1:317967-328057 GCA_032468175.1 Toxicocalamus goodenoughensis
GAGTGGAATGTCTGGTCCTGAAACCTCTGTTAAAATCCACAGAACTGGATGAAGGATATTGCTGGTACGTGGAATGTGAAATCGAATTCACGGCCAAGGGAAGCATAAGGAAATGGGATTGATGATACTCACTGATGCCCTTTGCAAAATAGAAGTCATTGCAAGCATTGTAACACATTTGGCCAACTTTCATAATCTTACATTAATAATTAATATAAAAGACAGCAAGAGCTGTTTATCCAAATTACCATATTTTTCCCTTTATAAGATGCATTTTCCTCCCCAAAGTGGGTGGAAATGTCTGTGCGTCGGTGCTGGTCCTTTGGTGAATAGTCGGGCTGTGGCAGCAAGTCTTTTTTACAGTGCTGAACCCCACCTCTTCTGTCTTTGTCATTGCCTGCCTCTTCTGTCTCTTTTCCTCAGTGGTGGAGTCAATAGGCAGAGCTGGCACATGAGAGGACACCTATCTGTGGTCCTCTCAGGCTCCACCTGATATTTTTTTCTTGTTTTCCTCCTCTAAACCTAGGTGTGTCTTATGGAGCGAAAAATACAGTACATGAGGTGCTGATAGAAGAACAGGCTTATGAGTTAGACACAAGCTTGATTGCAAGTTGAGTTTGGTTGCAATAGCTACTCCTTTTTGTCCCATTAAATGTATTTGATTTCTAAAGATTCTTGGTTGCTAGGCATAAATAAAAGCTCTATAATGCTGGTAGGTCTAACATGAAAATGTCAACAATGCAATGCAACCCCTTAATAATTATTAAGATATTATTTCGAAGACGTATAAATCTTCCAAACATAGCAAGTTGAACTTGTAGCATATGACAGCTCTGAGTTCAGGGTTAATTAAAAACATGTGTAATAAATTTGTCTGGTTTGTAAATGGAGGACATGGGATAAGATATAACTATCTCTTTAAACAGTATTTTATTTTTTAAAGGATTTTTGTCACATATCGCTATGCCAGGATGCAAGTAGGAATAAGGTTTATCCAACATTGGAATCTGTATAGTTCTAGTGAGTTTTACTGGGTCAGAAAGTATGTAAAATTTATTCATTTTTATTTGGATTTAATTTATCGCCGTTTGCTTTGTCAGCCCCATGGCCGTGCCTAAATTTCTGTGAATTGTGCTCTATTGGTTAGTAGGGACAGATCAGTTCCACACTGCAATACTGAAAGATTTAACTGACCTCTTTCACATTTCATTCCGGCCATCTTGAGAAAATGAGATGGTTCTTCCTGCAGACGAGACTCACTACGTGAGGCTGTCTTTACATTATTACTACCCATCTGTTGGTTTTGAAGGTGCTCATTTGTCTGCTTTTCCTATCCCCGAAGAGTTCTCCACAGGTACCATATACGTTTGCTAGGAAAATGTCCACGTTTCAGCAGGATCAAAAGCAAAAGAGCATAAAAGTATCAGCCTGGAATCCAAATCAGAAAGCCAGAGTGGCTGAGGCAGAGAGCATTCCCTGAAGAAGGGGGAAAGTCTGATCAGCAGAGGCGGGCAAACAGAAAATTTATTCAAGAATACAGGTAGTCTTTGACCTATGACCATATAAATATTATAAATCATTACATGCATAAATTGAGTTGTCCATGTGATTGGACTCAATTTGATGACTTTTTTCCCTCAGGAGTCAAACAATTCACTGCAGTTGTTGAGGGAATCTGTAGTCATTAAATGATTGCCACAGTGGTAAATACAAACCCATTCTTCCAAATTGGTGGTTTTTGCTGTGACTGGGGGAGGAGACAATGACAACATTTTATAACTTCCAGAATTGCCATAAAACATTTGCTGTCCATATTTTTTAAAAAGTCACTGACTGATTGGTCCTAAGTTGAGGGCTGCCTGTGATCTGATGTTGCCTGGATCCTTGACAAGTAACGCAGCCCTTTAACTAAAGGGCACACGATTCAGTCTGAATTGTTGTTGGTTATCTACAACATTCCAGGTTTCTAGGTTGATCTTGGACAGTCTGGCTGTGATTTATATATTGCCTTTGTTAGGGGAACACTGAGAAGCAGAAAAGTTTAGGTTATTCTCCAGATTACCATTTTGATTACCAGCTAAATGGACTGGTAATACGGCAGCAGGCTTTGTTCCAGAGAAGAAAGTATTTCCATTCTCTTCCATAGATTTTAATCCCCACAATTTGAGTAACAGCAAGCCTTTTTGTATCCTACAGCCACTCTAGCAGCCATGACCCTTGGAAGATCTGTATCATTCAGGGGATCATACTGCTCCAGATCCACCAAGTAAAGGGTTTTGTTCAAACTCCTGTTAACTGCAAGCTTAAACACATGAGGTCTGACTTATTTTTGAATAAGAATACAAAAAAGAACTTAATCCAGTGTAAGGAATCATGAGCATAAGTCCGGTATATATAAAATTATAAATACAAATTATTCCTAAGAAAAGTGACTTGCGTTAAATGAGGAATGTTACTGCAAAGTTAGCTGAAGCCAATTATCTTGTTTTTCCTCATTTAAGAAGAGGGTCCAATATAAGCAATGCTTTTTCTTAAGTTGTTAATAGGATGACATTAAAAATAATAAAAGCCTTTGTTTCCCTCAAATGATAGAGGTCTTTGAAAGTTTGTATGCAAAGTTCAAGAAAGGGGCAGCAGAACCATCAGGCAATCACTTCTCCAATTACCACAATTTCAAGAAGGCTTACTAGGAATTTTAGGGGCTGAATCCCAACACAGTTCAATCCTGCGCCAGGATTTTGACTTAAGGGAAAAAGTGACAGGCAGATGGCTATAAGCAGAATCAAGACCATAGGTTCTATTTTCACTAAACCTACTGCTAATTCCAATGAAATGGAGTACCTCATGGGCTGCCACATCAAATATCTACTTCATCCCATCTTTTTACTGAGCAAACCATATTACATGGAGGGATATGCCCCAGCATTATCATTATATTCCTAAACTGTTAAGGCTAAAATCAAAGTTTTGATGAATAGTTCTAGAGGATTGTACATTAGCTTGTGGTGTCCTCTCTGTGTTTTGTAGATCAATAAAATGTGTGCTGTTCCTCTTTTGAATGGCATTGGTTACTCACTTTTTAAAGTCACTTTATGATATCAGCAATTGAGTTCAAATTTAAACATTGTTTTTTTGAAAATTTAAGTCAAGTTGGCTTTTCTCTCCCTGTGCGTAGATTAGAAACAATGTCCCAATTTCATAGAAATGTGCCTAGGGGCAATATAAGAAGTATGAAAAATGATTGAGGTATTTAACAGTATTTAAGAAAAGGTAAAACTTAAGGAATTTCTTGGAGAGGGAAAGATAGGTATATAAAGTTTGAGCCAATGGAAATAAGTTCATTCTGTCTTCAGAGGCTGCTTCTGGACTCCAAGAACAGTATTTTTAATCTAACAACAGACAAGTAAAATAGCCTTTTAAAAGGTGATTAGTACTGTACTGATAATCGATATAGTCCAGGTTTTTTACTTGAAATTAATGAGATCATATCTGATCATATAAATTTTAGTTGCATCTCATTTGTAGATGCTAAATACAGTCTCCAATGAGGCATATATTAGTGAGGGTGCTTAAATGTAAAGCTATGAGTTAGGCTGAAATGGTTGAGGAAAGAAATTTGAAAGAAATTTTATAATATTACTGTCTTCTAAGACCTACTGCACCATTATAAACTGAATAAACAGCCACAATTTCAGTAGGAAATCAGGTTTGCAATTAACTATTGTAACAGCAACATCATGAGAATTTAAACTATTCCACAAACCATTATACACACATGCTGACATGGACACCTATCCACCTGTATTTTCCATGTATGGATAAATTAAAACGTATGCTGCTATTACTGTATGAATGCATCTGGTAAGACTCAACCACATTAAAATGCTACTAAATATATTGCTATTGTCTCATCTCAAAATGGTGGCTGCACATCAGCCAAATGTCTTGGATTATGTGAATGATTAGCATGAAAGTATTTTCAAACACTGAACGGTATTTCTGAAGCCCCACTTTTATTTTTTTCCAAATAGACTAAAGTTGCCCTTTGTCCCATTAAATGTTCAGGATAGCAGAGCCACTGATGTTACAAATCCATCCAGGCTTTGCATACATGTTAACAAAACCAAATTTGGCCATAGTATGCAAGCCGAGGGGTTTATAGCTAGTCCCACCTTCTGATCTGTATGCTTCTGCAATGTATCACATCCCTGCATCTTTAAATGGAAATATCTGAAGCAGACACCCAAAAGGCATAATATACAAAGAGGAGCCCCTTTAAAATGGCCACTGTGAGTTTTTGATACTTTATCATCTAATTTAGAGGGAGTATCCATTGGAAGAATTGTTCTTAAAACTTCCCACACTGCGTGCTTGGGACACAGTACATGTTACAATTCTTAAGAGTGGGCTGTGGTTCAAGAATTACCAATTTCAAATGTAATCGTTATTAAATGTTATCTCTGCTGTAAATTTTCAATATTTATACATTTTGTAGAAATAAAATATGCCAGTTTAGTTTTATTCTGCCGGGTGTTGTCGTTCTTAAGGGCATGACATTAAGTCTTGCTCCCTGTACAGTTAATAAATTTATATCGGTGTTTCCCCAGTATGCTGGCTGGAAATTTCCGAGAGCTGTATTTCTACACGTCTTAAAATTGTTTAAATTGAGAATCCCTGGTCTATATCTACATAGTTATGTGTGTAAATTAACTGTTAATGGGCAAAAAGATCCCAGTTGCATAATCTAGCATTATGTGTATACACTTTGTGTATTTTGTGTTTATGTGTGTGTATGCAGACAATATACCATAAATACATTGAATCCTGCTGCCATATATTTTCAGAACAACATATGTGAAATCTTCTTTAAAGAGATTAAATATTATTCAGATATTCTATAAATCAAGACTATTTTCAGAGACAATAATCACTGCATTGCAATGACAAAAGCTTATCCTTTCTTAACAAACTTCTTTTTTCTTCCTCACTTTTATATTTGACAGACCTTGCATCCTGCTGCTAGTGGACATAAAAAATAAAATATTGGGCTTATAATTCTATTATTCTGAAGTTACAATCATGATGTTTTGCTAAGGTGGCATTTAAATTATCATTGATTTGTAGACTTGGAAGGGCCATCTAGGCCAACTGTGTTGTGAGTGTTTCTTTTTCTTTATTACCAGTTAGACACTATCAGTTCCCTCTGTTCTGATAATCTATTGGCTTTTCTCTGAACCTGTTTAGTTTATCTGAATGTATCTTAAAGTCTGGTGTCCAAAACTCATCATTCTACTCAAGATGGCTCTTTGATCACCACAGAAGAGAAAGCGCTGAAATATCTTCCAAATGTAATAATTCAAACCAAGTATTCCACATTCAATCCCCACACATTTGATTTTTGTTCTAAAAAAAAAAAACTTGTCCCGATTAGATTCCTTTATTATTTTCAACCAATTTATCCAGGGGTGGGATTCTACCTTGTCGGACCGGTTCTATAGAACTGTTTGTTACGATTCTGCCAAGTTTGGAGAACTGGCAAATCATGCCCCTAGCTAGCCCCACCCCTTTCCACCCTCCCCTCCCCGCCCAGTCAGTCCTTATCATGCATGCCCGACATTATGTGCATCTCTAACTGCATTTTCCCCCGCCAGCCCCGGCCCACCCAGTCACTTCTTACAGTATTTCTTTTTTTCCTCCTGACAATCAGCTGTTCTGGTGATCAGCTGTTCTGGAGATCAGCTGTTCCGGGATCCTCCTCGCTGTCTTACTGCTTAATCTAGGAGGCTTCCCTGAGGCCCAGGAGGCAAAAAACATGCTCTGTTTTTTGGCCTCCTGGGCCTCAGCCTCCTGGGAGACTGTTTTTATTTCAAGAAGGCTTCCCTGAGGCCCAGGAGGCCAAAAACATAGTGTGGGGGGGTGCTGCAAAAAAAAGAAAAGAAAGACCCCCCCATCACATGTCCATGCCCACCTAGCCACTCCCACCTAGCCACACCCACAGAACCAGTAGTAAAAATATTTGCATCCCACCCTTGGTGGTTTCTCACCTAATCTGTATAGGCTTGTTAAGTGAGTAAGCAGAGAGTCATTCGAATGTAAATGTTCCAAGTCCCTAAATCCTTTCCTGTAGGTGAGCTGTTAACTGTAGCCCTACTTTTGAACCTATGAAATAGTCTTAATCTTCCTGAAGACTGATGAAAGAACAGCATAAATAAGGGGAGAATCATGGCCTCCACCTCTATTGAGGGAAGGATATTTCACTTTGGCATAAATGGATTCCTTTACTCCTGTCTCATACTGTATCTTCCCTATCTTAAATTTAGGAGTTGGAATATTTACATCCCAACAACTCTTTGCCTACTTACCTAAGAAGCCTATTTAGGTTAGGTAACAAATGAAATTACTCTGAAGGAAATATATGGGGTCCCCCTGCTAGTTTGCTCTTTTTAAATCAGATACATTTTGTCAATTATTAACCAATTGCAGGTGTCTCCTTTATGGAATACTTCATTAAGCTGTTAACTATAATTGGATGTAACTAGTTAAACATTTGAACCAAAAGCCATGCAATTGATCATTTCCAGGAGATACCCAATTTTTAATCCCTTTTACTTGATTTTAACCCTTTCTGCTATTATTATTAGGTCTTCCATTTGATTTTTGCTAAATTCATCTTCAACTTCTTTTATCCATCCAGCATTTTTGTTATAATATGTTGAGTTTCCCATCGATCTTTCCAAACTAGATTGTTTCCTTTTTGTTCAGTTTTCCATTTTCAGAATTTCTATTGCCATTTATATAGAATTGCCACTGGTCTGTTTTTTGTTGTTGTTGATATTCTACTATCTGCTGTATTATGATTTCATTGTGGTTGTAGCATTTTATTTACCATCCAAAGTCACTCCTGTGAAATGGTTGTTTTTAGTCGTGAAGTTGTGTCCGACCCATCGCGACCCCATGGACAATGTTCCTTCAGGCCTTCCTGTCCTCTACCATCTCCCAGAGTCCATTTAAGCTCACACCAACTGCTTCAGTGACTCCATCCAGCTACCTCATTCTCTGCCATCCCCTTCTTCTTTTGCCTTCAATTGTTCCAGCACTAGGCTTTGCTGTGAGATGTAATTTGCTTAAAAGGACAAATGAATAAGATTATTTGCTCAGAGAAGATCTAAAGTTCAAAAAATGTACAGGTTTATTTTTTGTTTACAAATATAATGAAAGGCATAGAAAAACATTATTTTATCCAGAAAAGAAAATTACTTTCTTAATATGTTTATGTTTTGTATTCTGAATATCTATGACATGCTGAAGAATAACAACATTTATCGAATACATAGACATGAAGAAGTGCTAGGAAAATATCTGAACTGAATAGACTAGCGGTTGCTGATGAAAACAGAATATAAAATGAAAGGTGAGGAGGAAAAAGGAATCTCTCCATTTCAGAAGACAACAAATACATACATCTCTCCATTTCAGAAGACAACAAATTAAACAAATAAAAAACCAAAGGAATCTTGGTATGGAAATTGGGTTTAAACTCCCGAATACAGCAGAGATAAAGTTTTTGATTAAAAAACCCTCATCAACAGATGTATTGATTTCTTGTATAAGACCAATGGCAAGAAAAACAAAAAAATAATGTTAAGCAGTGCTTCATCTTAGATCCAAAACTACACTTTTGAAGGAAGCTATGCATTCCCCCCCCAAAAAAAATAACCAGTTGCGGACACGTGCTATGTTCACATCTTGAATGTGGTGAAATAGCTTTGGATACTGCACAAATCTGCAAGGAAGGAGAAAAGTTGCATGCATATAATGTTTGAAGTAATGTATAGAAAACTATAAATGTATATAATAGGATCACGGATGTTTTACAATTAAAAAAAAGCTGTGGAGAGGAGTAGTGTAGTGAATGTTGTTGGTGTAAATGAGTCCTTATCTTAAAAACAAAACTATATAGCAATGTTTTCTTTCAAAATTCTGGAAATTTCTGGTGTAGTGGTTTCCTGTAGTTATTGCACAATAAAATATGTGCGGCCTATAGATAGTGGTTAGAAGCTTTTCCACAAATTGGCAAATAATTTCTATTTTATTTAAACTCTATACACTTAGTTTGCTTTAGGAAAAAAAATGGAACTTGTTAATTTTAAACAATTGAATAACTCTTGATCATGTAAAATCCATTCAAACTACAGTATTAAAAATACCGTTTATGGTTTGTTAGATTTTTTTGAAGGCAAAGTTTTGTTTATATGTTTATAGGCACAACTGAATATCTCCATCTTTTCAGATACTCAAATTATAACCCCTTCTTTATGCTAGTTCCATAGTACTCTGAGAGAGAGAAGAGTAAATAATGGTTTGCAGACCAAACAGTGAATATAAAAAATGGGATGTCCTTGGACATTCTCTAGAGAAAGTTTTCTAACCCTTATGAATCACTAAGGCTTCATTTGCGTATCTCTTTGTGCCTGAGAGAAATGGTTTAAAATGTCAGGAATGCTCATTTCTCTCTTGCTCAGTAGTGGTTATTTTAGAAATCATTTAAATGTCTAACAAAAGGAAAAAGTCAAATCAATTTCTAAGTAGCATTATCTTGGTGTTGTAAAATATTGCTCTATTTTTCTCTTAGTGAGCATTCTTTGACCAATTTAATATCTTCTCTATATGAAGCTGTTGCCATTCTGCGGTTGCATTTTTTTCTTACATAAGAGATTAATGCAGTGAATTTGTTACTGGCACATTCTGTTGCATCCAGATAGGTATACACTAATCTTTTCCAAATTCTGAATTACACAGTCTTCTTCTATGTTTGATGTCAAAGAGCTAATAATACTTGAATAGCATCTTCTCTTACAATTTTTAATAGTTTGATGGATGTTTCATCTGTGTCTGATGCTTTCACGTTTGATTTATTTGCTGATTTATTACCTCTTGTACTTCTACTTTTTAGTGTTTCTCTAAATGTATTTTTTTTTGTAAAGGGATTACATGTAGTCTTTCATTCTATATTTAACTTCATTTGCCACTGTTTTCTTCCATAATTATTCTTGAGTATCCCTGCCTTAGCTGTAAGTTTTCCGATGATTCCTCTAATCTGTTTTTTAAAAATATTTTATTTTATTGATATTTTCCTTTATTTGTTGAAATTCTTGCTTGAGATGGCTTTCTATATTTATTTATTTATTTATTTATTTTGTCAAGCGATTGTTAGATAACAGGTATAAGTATAAACATGTTTATAAATACATGAAATGGATATGAATAAGAAAAAAGAAAGAAACAATAGGACGGGCTTCACCTGGGGTGCCCAGCACAGCTGACAGGTGGGCCCTCCTTCCCATGGCGGAGCTCTCGCCAAGGCAGTGAGCGCCTCCCCGCCGGGCCCTCCGCTCATCCTGTCAGGGCCTCGCCAGAGCCATGTGGGCTGGGCAGAGCCGGGAAAGCGAGCCACGGGTATACGCCCACCTGCCAAGCAAAAGAGCTTGGCTTCCTTCCCAAGTCCCTCCAGCCCAAACCCAAAGGGGCCACCAGGAGAGGCCGCCCGAGGTAGTGATAGTGCCCATCCATCTGTGGACAGGGAGGCAAGGCAACGGATTGTGCCGCGTCCTCCAAGCTGAGCCCCACCGAGTGAGCGCCTCTGCCCAATGCCCATGCCGCTGCAGTGTTTGGAGCTGCCGGCACGTTTGGAGATGCGTGGGGATGGGGACGGGATGGGCGAGGGGGTTGAAAGGAGTGTCTCCGCCAGGCTCTGGTTGCAGGGAGGAGCTCTGGCTGGCCGCGCATGGCTGTGCCAAATACCGCAGCATTGCTCTAAGTGCTGTGGCAGCACGGCGAGAAGGGAAAGCAACAGTGGTGGAAGGTCTCCCAATACAAACTGCCCCACCAACGCCGATGTCAATGCAAGCAGCACCATATCCGGGTATGCAACAAAAGTACTTCCTAAAGGCAAGGCCCCCCCACCACCATTCCCCCCCATTTCACATGCTTAGTATAAGCCTTAATTTGGGGGGATAGTATGTTTAGTATAGGCTTAATTTGATTTTATGCCTATAAAACATGCTGGGACTTCCTATTGGGGGAAGCCATA
>JANHFN010009899.1:0-18956 GCA_032468175.1 Toxicocalamus goodenoughensis
TCTTTTCCTGTTTCCCTAGTTTTCTTAATTATTTGGGCTTTTGTCTAAGGGGCTTCTTTAATACCTTTTATTTGATTTCTTTTCCTATGCAATTTTGTTTTATGGCTGGCCTGATGTTCCCTTTGGGCTTTTCCTGGTTGGGTGACACCACTGTCCTCGTGAAGTTCCCTTTCCACACCCACCTTAAGATTCATCTGCTCCATTCCATACTCAGACTGTGCTTCCATGAACCTCTCTAATCCAGGATGATGATGATGATGATAGTGCTTCATCACTGGAGGTTTTTAAGAAGACAAACCTTTGTCTCCTGCATGAAATGTGCATAAAAGATTGGCAGGCAGGAAAGCTTACCATCATAGAACCTACATATCCTTAAAGAATAGTTTAAAAAAAATAGTTAAAAAAATAGTTAAAAACAAATGAAATTATTAATAATGAACTGGTATTAACATGAGCATTATGTCTGAAATTTGTGAGGATCATAAATGTCACATTTTATTTCAGGAAGTGTATCCTGTATTTTTTCCCCCTTCTCTTTATTTTCATTATGCATATACACACATATAAATTTACATGTTTTTAGTCAAGCCATATATTCTATCAAGTTTATAAGGGACAAAACCTTGGATAATATGTAACACATAAAGATAAATAACATGATAAGTGTTATGCATTTTAACAATCTCATGCAGTAAGAATTATTTCTAACCGTTCTTATTAGGAAATTAAAAAAGGAATTATATAAGTAAAACATTTAATATACAAACATCATCACTTTGAGAATTATACACTGATAAATATTTCCTGGTTATATTGTTTTGTGTTCATCTTGTTCAGTAAATCACGTAGGTTTTCTTATTGAACACAAAAAATTATTTATGGATTTAAAATGATTGTACAATATTAGGGACACTTTACAATATGTTTTCCTCTGTAGTTTGCTGCTCTTCTGCGCTGTCCTGCTCATCCTTGAAAACTCTTTGCAGAGCAAGCTTCAAAGATGCTCTGGGCTGATCCTTTCCCCTCTTCTTCCTCCCCACTAAGAAATAAAGGAGAGGGTTGATGCTGCTGTTGAGAGCGGCACATTCTATCGCAATGGTCATGAGGAGGAGATTATGGGAAACAAAATAATCAATGACGTAAAAGACATTCATTGGGAGAGAAAAGAGGAGGAAGAAGAGGAGAGCCAGGAGTAAGGCAGTGAGCAGCTTCCTTTGATTGAGTTTCAATTTAGATCTCATATGAATCAAGAGAGTCACAGTGGACACAACCATGAGAGGCGTACAAAGTAAACCATTCACAATCAGCTGGTAAAGCACAGGTGAACGTCCAAAGGACATGGTTTGGTAGAGAATGAAGTGCACCGCAGAAAGCAGGAAGGAGAGGATCCAGATGAGGACACAAACAAGGATAGGCAAATATGGAGGACGATGGCAGCGATACCAGAGAGGGAAGAGGACAGCCACACACCTGTCCAGGCTGATGGCTGTCAGAAGAAACTGGCTGGCAGAATAGGTGAAGAAGAAGAGCTCAAAAAATAAGAAGAAAAAGGTTTGGACAATGTCATTTCTTTTACCCAGAGTTAACACTGTCACAAATATGTCTGCCATAATGAGGGAGCTGAGGACTCCAAAATCAGCGATGGAGAGATTCAGGATGAAAGTGGTGAAAGAATTCCTCTTCATGCAATAGGCCAGGAGATAAATTGTCATTCCATTTCCCACTAGGCCCAAAATACAAATAATGGCAAAAAATCCATAGAGAAGGTTTTGTGTTAAATTATCAAACGGTTGGTCATGTGGGGAATAAAAAATTTCTGATATATTGAACATATTTGAAGCAATTTCCCAAATTTCAGTATTATTGAAAAGAATGTTGACCAGTCTACATTCCCTCGGAGTAACACAAGGAATCATGCTAATAGAAAGCAACCAAAGATAATCAGTCATTATTGCAGAAATACAGGACATACATGAATTCAGACACAGACACAGTTACACACACAGTTACACACAGACATACTATTTTTTACTTATAGATATAAACATATGTCTGCTTTTTGACCATCTTTTTGACTGCAGCTCTAAAATCAATGTTTCTCATTTGGTTGGAGAATTGATACACTCAAACCCCAAATTTTCTCATCCTTTCACTCTTCCACTTTAGACGAATTTCAGGGGAATTCCCACCAACACCCATAGTCAGGCATTTTGGCTGAGGGCAGAGTCTAATATTATCATAACTATGGCACTCTCACAATATTTTACTTATTTTATTTCTATCCCATCTTTCCTTCAGAAAATCAACATTTTTTCATTATGAAGTCCCCTCAATACCCCTCAAATTTCTCAAATGGGGATGAGCTGCTCTTCAGGGAACATTGCCTTTATTTACCCACTGTACTGAATCCAAAAACCCCAGTGGCTCTCTGGGGAATCTGTGGTTTCTGGACATTCACCCAATGTGGGTTAAGATCAAAGAGAATTTTCATCTTTCACAGGGGAACCTGCTTCAATAGTCACAATGGGCAGAACGGAACTGCAGTTTTCCTTTTGGAATATTATGTAACAATTGGACGGCTTCCTTTATTCCTGCAAAGAAAATACTTTATTTAGTATCATAATATACTTACTTGACTTCAGGCAAAATATTTGCTGATTTCAGAGTTCTCGTGGGCAATATTTCTTTATCTAAGGACAAAATTATCATTAAGTCATGATTATGGCCAATAACATCATGCAGCAAAAATGCTAATTTGTTTTAGAAACTTTGTCCATGCAGGTAGGTAGTCATTAAGATACTACCAATCACTTAATAATTCTCCCCTGCATTTGTGAGGGCAGGCAGCTCTCCATCTGGTCGACCAACTTTCCCAATACCTGAATGTTTTGGGACAGCATCGTCCAAGGCCTCTGGCCTCTCCAAAGAGAATGGAAGACATGCTATTTCTGTTGGACGGTCCCAGATCCAACTCCTCCTCCTAGAAACCTGACTCTGATCAGGCTAGGACACAGGAGCTTCACAAAACAGGAGAACCTGGAATATATATGTGTCCGTGTATGTATGGAATGAAGCTATTCTACCCATCCTTGTTTTTTCTTCATTTTCACAAACGCATATGCGTCTCCAGTAACATTTTTTTTAAAGTTCTCTTCAAAGATAAAGAGGTTGGCTTTATGTCTTCAGCCCCACCCAAAAACAATCAATGTGTAAATATTTGTATATTCTCCATAAGGCTATTTAATTGATGTCTTATTCCCTTCAGGAGCCATTTTGTGAATGCACCCACTTAATTATTTTCAATATAGTTCACATACTGTTCCTACTTATTAAAAGATTAAATAGTTGCACCATTGTACCAGAAGTCTTGTTTGTTTGGTTGTAGAAATTCATATCGGTGATTAAGGTGAACAATCCAGAGCTCTGCAATTTAAGAGGAAATACAATTATCGGAATAAATAAAACTGGGCTTGACTTCTGATAATCAAAACGATTCATAAGTAGAATCCTCTTTCAGAGTCCCTACTTTTGTCCCATCCACTTAAAGCCTTTCTATCGATCAAACAATTAAAATGTATTTATGGCCCAACATCAAACATAAATTAAAGAAAAAACGTTCATCTAATCAGTATGAAAAAGGATTTAAAAAATAATAATTGTGAGAAAATCTTTTAAAAGTTAGCAGCTAACAATAACATGAGCTGCAGCTCTTGATGAGAATTATGCAGGATTCTTAGAAGACTTCTGCGAAGTGACTAGCTATGAGGTATTCATGGTCACCTCTTGCAAAAACAGTTAGAACTATGAACAATTGGAAGGTTTAATTTTGATTGCCATTGTGTACATAAGGGATATTCTAACGGTATATGTGAGACAGATTTTTTGCCTCCTGATTATTGTGGTGGGAAAATAGGAACCAAGTCTATTAGATATATTCACTGCTTTGAAAATCTCTCTCTCTCTCTCTCTCTCTCTCTCTCTCCCCCCCCTCTCTCTCTCACACACACCTAGCTAGCTAGCTGTCTGTCTGTCTGGTTATCTTCCTCCATCCATTCATAAGGCAGAAGTGGCAGTAAGATTTTCAATTGGCTGTAGGAATCTCTTTTTACCAAAAGTTTTTTATTTTATATTTATAATAAATCCATTTTTCCTTTAAACAGTTTGTCGACTAGGTACATATATCGTGCTAAAATTTATGGTTTAGTGCTTTTCTTACCAATATAACAATAATCACATTTCCTTTATAAGCCATTATCTCTTACATTTATCATATCTATATCAATATTCACTTATTTCTCTATGTATTCATCTGCTCAACTTTAGCTTGTTTTATTTTCCCACCATTGGTAAACTATATCCTATATCTTATAATATTCAGTTTCTTCTTTTTCTTTAATTACTAGTGTGAATCTATTCATCTCTTCACATTCAAATATTTGGCTGTAAGATTCTATGTTATTGGCTGATAACATCCTAATGGTCCCCAAATCCTTTCATGAAGCAAAAAAGAAAATTTACTTTGCAAATAACAATTACCACCATTCAAATGCTACCTTTATTGCTGACATACCTTGTGGTAATCACTAAAGGAATCCCCAGAGGAGAAAAGTTGATCTCTTTCATAATCTAAGGAAGACATTCTCCTTGGTCCGCAACTGATGCTGCTACAACTGGAGTAGAGAACTAGGTGGCCCAAGTTGCAAAACCTAGAGTAGAAAAACAGAAAACACTCTTAATATTCTTCTCTGACTTTTCCAAGTTAAAGTATTAGCACAACTATATTCTGAAAAAAAGTGTGTAAACGTGTTATCATAACACAGAAAAAGGAACAACCTAAAAAAATACCTCACTGAAAAGCAGCCTAATCTGGATGTGACATTCATTTTTATTTGGGAAATATTTCATTTTTCCTGAAAATGAAAAGAAAAATGAAATGAAGCAGACTGCTCTGCTGATTTCCAAAATGGCTTAAGATTCTTAAATTTTCTGAAGGAAAATTCACAAGAAAATATATGAGCCTTCTCTTAATGCATAATCATTTCTTTCTATACTTTCTGAGCTCTTCTCAATATTATGATTTTTTTTTAGAATGTATGACTTTAGGGTACCCCAGAGTTATTCAGAATAACAGAGCTGGAAGGAACCTTGGAGATCTTCTAGTCAAACACACTGCTCAAGCAGGTCACCGTATGCCATTTCAGACAAATGTTTCTCCAATCTTTTCTTTAAAAACCTCCATTGATGGAGCACCCAGAGTGATGAAGGTCTTGAGAAAAACAGGACATGTGTTGTGTGTATGATGCATTCCTGATGGGGAGTTGCAGGAAAATAACAGAAGGAAAGAAACATGGTAGGGGCCATTATCAGATAGAAATCAATGAAGAAGAAAGTCAAGTGGGGGCATGATGACATGGTTGAGAAATAGAAAATCAGGCATAGCAACAGGAAAGTGGGCATGTCTGTCAAGGATTATTAGTCAAGAAGATACCAACAGCAAGCGAGAGGGATACATCTCGGACCTCTCTTTCCATGTACCCTATTTTAGAAACAATTTAGTAGATTAAGATAAAATCTGTTGGACCACTGGGGCACTTATGAAGGTAGCAGGTTGAGTTATGGCATCTTTACCTATAACAATGCATTTACTTACTTATTAATTCAATTTTTTTAAAAAATATCTTTATTATACATTTTTCAAACATTTATACCACATTTCCATTTTTGAGAGGGCTTCAGCATCAGCTTCCTTCCTATTTACAGTGTAATACTTTCATTTTCATTTTCAATTCCTGTAGTGTGTTGAACTCCAAGTAAAGTCTAAAACTTTTGTTGAAGAAGCATTGTCGGAATGGGAGGTGTTGCATTAGGAGACATGGGAAATGGGGGAAAATGGTGGGGGGGAAATAACTATGCCACCTTCGGTCTGACATAACCGTAGTACACAAAATTATCTGCTACAATGTCCTATCTGTCAGTGACTACTTCAGCTTCAATCACAACAATACACAAGCACAAAATAGATACAAACATAAGGTAAAATGCTCCAAACTTAATTGCAGAAAATAGGACTTCAGCAACAAAGTTGTCAATGCCTGGAATGCATTACCTGACTCTGTGGTTTCTTCCCCAAACCCCCCAAACTCTAACCTTTTAGACTGTCTACTGTTGACCTCACCCCATTCCTAAGAGGTCTGTAAGGGGCGTGCATAAGCGCACCAATGTGCCTACTGTCCCTGTCCTTATATCTCACTTTTATTCGTACCCATTTAATGTAATCACAATCATGTTCTAATTATACCTGTTATCTAATACATGCTTGACAAATAAATATAAATAAAATAAATAAAATAGGCATCAAAGAAGAAGGGACAGAACATCATGGAAAATATCAATGTGTTTACTAAGAGTTGTCAACAACTTAAGGGCACGTAATCAATCAATCATATAGAGAAATTCCAGGGATAGGATGTATGCATAAATTCAAAGAGCACCTACCTTTTGATATCCAATTCTAGTGAGTTCTCCTATTTCAAGATGTCTTCACTGTAATCCCTGATCTGGCATCAAAAGAAATCCCCTCTTCTTCCAGAATTGTCAGCAAAGTGTAAACACAGAGATAGTCTTGGCTGAAAAAGAATGAGAGATTGATTCTTCAAGACATTCCTTATAAAGCCATTAATTTTTGGACCATTAATGTTTGGCAGTTCTTCTCAGCATGAAAAAAATATACCTTTTTAATGTTTAAATTACCATTAATGGGCAATTAAACTTCCTGTGTAAATTACCCTTAAGAAGTACCATTGTAAAAGAAAGAGAAGCAAGAAAAGGAAAAATTGGATTTCACGTTTTCATCTTTTCCCTGGAGATGCCAGACACTAGAGACCACGGAGTGTGAAAGCAACAATGGTTTTCTATACAGCTCAGGAAATAAAAATACTCCAGACATTCCATTGAAATGTTTTGATTAAGTTCCGTTCTGATGAAATCAAATTAGAAGGCATTGAGGGGGCTGCCATTCTTAGCCCTTGAAGCAGAGGTGGTATTCAGCAGGTTCTGACCAGTTCTGCAGAACCGGTAGTGGAAATTTTGAGTAGTTCAGAGAGCCAGCAAATACCACCTCTGTCTGGCCCCGCCCCCATCCCTCATCTGCCTCCCATTGAGTCCCAGCTGATTGGCTGGGTCTTCTTTTGCTGCCCTGCACAGGAGAATGGAGCTGGAAAGCAGGTTAATTGGATGGGGAGGGAATGGGATTTTGCAGTAACCTTCCCCCTGGAGTGGGTGAGAATGGAGATTTTATAGTATCCTTACCCCGCTATGCCCACCAAGCCATGCCCACCAAGCCACGCCCACCAAGCCACGCCCACAGAACTGGCAGTAAACATTTTTAAATCCCACCACTGCCTTGAAGGTTCTCCAGATCAGGAAATAAGACCTGCAAGATTCTGTTCATACAGCACATCTCCACAACATTTCGTTCTAGTCTTCTTTTTCATCTCCTTTTCTTGTACCTCGGTGAGTCAGGATGGATAGATGTAGGGACTTTTTCTATTTCTTTCCCAGGGCTCAGAATGAAAGCACCCCTACAGATGAAAAGGTTATAAAAAATATTAGAATGTGTAGAGTTGGACAGGTTAATGATGGAACTTAATGATAAAGAAGAAACAGAATATTACGCAACATGGGACATATTGCACAAATGGTTAAATAACAGGTGCAGAGATTAGTAACTTAATAACAAAAGAAGATTAACAAAATAGAAATAAATGCAGGTATACAGATATATCTAAGAATATATACTGTAAGCAATATCACTATTGGACTGTAGGTGACTATAGATTAAAACGTATAGAGTGATAAACGTATAAAGCGTTATGGTACAATTATGAAAACAATAGTGATAATTACGATACTATGTATTTTAAAGAGACTACACTGTATGACGATGTGTATGATGGTTATAATTGGGGAGTATACCATGATGCATATCTAAAAGGGACTTGATATAGGCAGTACACTGACATTGCAAAACTGGAAATGTGATGTGTAATAAAGGAAAATGTACAATAAAAATATTATTAAAAAGAGAGAGAGAAGGCATCTGTCCTTTTTGCTTTTTTAACAGATTCTAAATGTGTCTCTCAATGCCAACACTTTTGCAGATTAGTCCTTTTTTCCAAGGAAATTTGGCCACTATAATAAGAAGGAAAATGCATCCTCAGGGTCGAATCAGCTCTTTCTCTCAGGTCCTTCGATATTGAGGTAACCTCCACCTGGGATGACCATCAACTGAAAAATTCAGTCCAATGGCCGTTGCCACCTTCTTTGCAAGATATTTGTTTCTCCCTCCACACCAGTCCTCTTCCTCTAGGGAACCAGGAAGCAGAGGTGGTATTCGACAGGTTCTAGAGAACCGGTAGCAGAAATTTTGAGTAGTTCAGAGAACCGGCAAATAACGCTTCTGCGTGCATATTTTACACATCATGCCCACCAGGCCACGCCCACAGAACTGGTAGTAAATAAATTTGAACCCCACCACTGCTGGGAAGGATGGACACCCACACCCCACCCAGGTATGGTTAAATCCAAAGGAGAACCCAAGAAAAAGCCAAGCTGAGATGGGTGCCAGAAAGGATTTTATTCCAGGATTGGATTAAAAACCCTCTTTATTCAAGGAGTCAAAAGAAACTGAGTTTCCATATACAGAATACACACTTTAAATATGCACATGACAGTACAATGGTGGCTATGCAGTAGCAAAATCACAGATTCCTGTCATTCCTGAGGTAACTCCTCTCCCAGGTTGCCATTGACTCTCTGACCAAAGACATCCCAAGTTTTTTCTCACCAAAAACCTAACAGAATCTCCTTCTTTCCTCTTATTGGCTCATGAGGGGTCAGGTTACAGTCTTGTGTTTCTCCTCTTAAAAGGAGCTAATTTCCTGTAAGAGAACTCAATCTGCACTTCTACATGATATTTAGCCATGCTTCTTCTTTTTAACCAAAGGAGTTGCATGAGTTTAAGAAAATGACCATTGGATGAACATTAAGTGCTTTTCACCCTTTTGAAGATAACAGCTATTCTGTAAAGAGAGCTAGCCTTCTTCTTTTTCTCCATTAAGTGAAGATCTGAGCCTTTTCTCTGTTAATTTAATTCCTATTCAAGGGATGCTCAGCAGAAGTTTATTTAAAGGCAATTTTAGAATGCTCCTTTTCACATGTTTTTCAGTTCCATCTGTTATTGTTAGGGATAATACCCTAGCAAAATATGCACAGCCGTCAGGCAGTCAGGCAGGCTAATATGAGAGAAATATGTTTGTGGTTTGCACACCACACCAAGAACAGATACACTGTTTGTAGTTAAATAAGTATTTAATCCATTAAGAGTTAAGCATAGTCAAAACATTCCAATATCATACACTAGTTTTCAGTCAGTCAAAATGTCAGTTAGTTCAGGGATTATCCACTTGCATAGTCCAGTGTCGAAAAGAGTCTTCCCCGCAGAGGAAGACGAAGAGAGGAGGCATCCAGGGGGTGCAGGAGAGCCGCATCTCTCCCCCCCCATCTGGCATAAGCCTCTTTTCCAAAGGCGGCAGAGCGGCGGTCGGAAATGGCCGCCCTGTAGAAGATTGCATCCGGGACAAAGAATGGGCAGGAGGAAGAAGGAGGACTAAGGAAAATGAAAAGTGAAAGTTTTTTGCTTGGTCGGAAAAGAAATGGCTTCTAAGTTTGGATTTCCTGGTATGTGAATCTGAAAGAGATACATCGTTTCCATTTGAGAAGTTTCAGCGGCGAACGAGATTGGTTGGAACTAAAAACTTTCCCTTTCGACATTTTACTTGTGGATTTAAACAGCTTAAAATGAATGGAACTGCAGCCCTCATTCTTGCTTAGCCAGGTGAAGGGAGGCTTTTCTAAAAAGTTTTTTGACTGTTCAATCTGAGCAATTAAGAAGGCAATGGAGAAGGAAATAGATGGTAAGGTTTTTATTTGATTGAATACTGTCTGAACCCCTGGACTGAATTAGACTTTCGGCACTTGGATTATTTAATACTTTGAAATTTGGACATTATTAAAGGATTAAAACTATTTGGGGATTGTTAAGAAGAAAAGAAGAATTTTAAAATGGCACTAACCTATGAAACAGTAATGACAGAATTTGGAAAACTTCAAGGGGAGGGCAAGGACTCATATGATGCGATTTTTAAATATTTGGAAATGGCGGTCGCCTTCTGCATACAAGAAGAAGATAGAGAAAATGAGGAGACAGCCATATTAGATCAACAACCCCCAGAACAGCAACTTGAAGAGGAGGAAAAGGAGGAAGAGTACTTTATGGGAGAAGAAGAAGGGGAAAATCTGGTTAACTTTACAATTGATCTGCTAAAGAAAAGAAGAAATAAGAAAACTGAACTGCAGCCATCAGAAGTAGCCTGCAATACTGCATTTAAACCACAGCACCACTGCGGCTCTACTAATAATCTTAGTATATATTTTAGTAGAACAATAACTACATTCTAAAATGCAGGCAGAAGAATGAAGGGACAGGATTGAAACTTGATATTAACAAAAATAAAGAGTTTCCTTTGAATTAATTTAAATCTTTATAACCAGTAAACTGGTTGAATCTTAAGCTGTGAAAAAAATTAGATGGTGGTTTGCTGAAATCAGCATGGATTTATTAAGAAAAATTCTTGCAATTTGACTTCATTTTTTATCAAGTGAGGTTCAGCAGTAGATGTATAGTACAACTACAAATATACAGGGATTTCTCGACTTAAAACCACAGTTGAGCCCAACATTTCTGTTGCTAAAGCTAGACAGTTGATAAGTGAGTTTTGCCCCATATTACAATCCTTCTTGCAAAGTTGGTAAATGAATCACTGCAGTTGTTAAGTTAATAACACTAACACTAGTATTGGAAGAAATTGGAACGTAAAACTGACTTTAAAGTTGTGAAAAAGGTAAAGTATTTGGGGGTAATTCTTACATATGAAAATACTAAGTTATATAAAAACAACTAAGTTAAAATATGGAAGGAGATAAAGTTGTATTTAAACAGATGACAAAAAATAGAATTGTCATTGATGGGAGGAATTTCAGTAATTGATGTACTACCTGGAAGGCTATTTTTATTCCAGATCATACTGATATTAAAGATTCTTCTTGGCAGAAAGATATATCTAAATTCATTGGCAAAATAAAAAACCCAAGAATTAAATATAAGCTCTTACAATATTCAAGAGAGAGAGAAGATATCTGGTTTGCCAAATTTTAGATTATACTATATTTGTTGTTTGGTATGTTTAAAAAACTCAAGATTGTTGGACCTCAAAGGTTCTGATTTGAAATTTGGGTGGCATGCTTATTTGTGGCATGACAAAATAAAAGTTAACCCTGGTTTTAAGAATCATATTATTAGGCAATCTATTGGGGTGTATGGTGGAAATATAAAAGAAGATTGGCTGAGAACACTACATAGAACAGAGATGTTATTGTGATGTAAGTGGATGACATATTGGGAGTTATTGATATTTGAAAAAGAGGGACCAAAGATAAAGACAAGAGAACAAGAGCAAGTGAAAAGTTTGTGATTGGATTAATTATTGTAGAAATTTTGATAGATTTAACCATGATAAAAAAAAAGTTGTTTTCACAGGCGTTAAATCTGAATTAGATATCAATTTATGTTTTGGTTGCAAAAGTATATAAAATGTTACTCAAGATGAATCTGGAAGACAAATATGTCAAATACTGTATTGTAAAATGGACAAAAAAATAGGGATAACATAACACTAGATAAATGAGATAATATATGGACTAATGGAGTAAAAGATACTTTGAATTATAGTTTGAAAGAAAATAAAATGATGTTATCATAGGTATTGGACTCGATAGATTAGTGAAAATGTGTAAGAGGAACTTCTAACAAATGGTGGAAATGTAATCAAAATCCAGGTATATTTTATTGTATGTGGTGGTCTTGCAATATGTGAACACTTTCCAGATAAACATGATAATGCAGAAAATATTTGAGATACAAAAATTAATGAAACCTGAAGCTTTTCTTTTTGGTATTATGGATCAGTGAAAAACAATTTGGGATGTTATTTTTTATATGTTGACAGCTGTGATGACTGTATTCATTGAGCACTGTAAAGGAAACAGATGCCGACTGTTGAAGAATGGATTTTAAAATTGACTGAATTAGCAGTGATGGCAAAATTAACTGTTTTGATTAGAAGCAATGTACTAGACAGCTTTATAAGAGACTGGAAGCTGTTTGTGGACATGCTATGAATTAAAAACAATAACAGATGATTAACAGAGGGATTTGAAGACTAGTTTCATATTCAGGCTAATTTGTTGTGTTCTTTTTTCAACTTTATATATATTATGGCTAGATGCTGGGTCAATTTGCTTATTAAAGACTCATCTGAAATATTTTTATATATTTTTCTTGCTAAATGAGAAAGCTTAGAATTATTTGCAGACCCATTATGTAAGTGGAAGATAATTTATCCGGATTTTTAATTTTTTTTAAGCATCCAACCAGGATGGGTTTTTTTTTGTATATTCAATGTTAGACTTATTTGATATTTGTGTTATTTTCTTTGTACACATTTTGTTATTATTGGGTGTCTGTTTTTCTGTTTTCCGTTTTGCATTTTATTCTTGTTGATAAAACATAAACATATCAAGTCATGTTTTATATAACATTCTGCTTTCTTGATAGCATTAGCAAAATCAAGAAGAATGGTCCAATACATACAAAATAAAATCTCACTGAATTAAACGGAATATACTTTTGCCTAGCTTCACAGAGGATTGCACTGTGAAACTTCATTCAGGACAGTACTGTAATTTGGAAACCTTTTCAAACATTTTTTTTGCTGCAGAAAGGGTACAGAACAAAAGATATGTTAAATGTTAATTCCAACATGTTTTATAAATACTGCAACTTTGAATTACCCAAGAAAGGTAAGAAGACTTTTCTCATCTTTCACTCCTCTAGCCTGCCCCAGCAAGCTCCAACTACAACTCCCAGCAAATATTACTTCTGGAAACTTTGAGGGAGCTGCTGAGGGCAGCTTGGTGATTCTTCCATTTGTAGATGGATTTGTTGAACCAAGTCTTGGTATTCTTACCTGCTATATGCGGAGAAACTGGTGGTTGCTGCCCTCAGTGGATTTGGAGACTGTTACTGCATGAACAGCAGCATTGACGGGTTAAGAAGATACTTCTAGTTTGGTGTTCATGTTAGCCTCCAAATTTATTCATAACTTTGGGCTTCCCTTGGATGGTAACACTTTACGAGTGTTAACTGAGCAGGGTTGGCAATAGTTGAGTTTTGGACTCTTGCCATCCTCATGGGCAGGTTGCTACTTTGCTGTTTAGTCTCTTTGATTATCACATTAAAATCGGTTAAGGCAAGGTAGGTAAAGTGAGTTGCCCACCTGCTAGTTTTAAGATGTACAAAATGTAGATCAGGTGAGATCTGGCATACAGTCTTCACTTGCACACCAGTGGGAATTCAGCCCTAACACACAGTGAGGAAAGGGCTGGAGGAGTGAACAACTTCCTAGACAACAAATGTAAAATTTCCTACTCTCTACATAATGATTTGTGGGGGAGGGGGTGGGGAGAGATTGTGCATTACATTGATTAGTCTTGTTATATTTAAACATGAGTAAAATCTCATCATTCACACAATACATATGTTATTTATTTTTTTGAATGTAAGATTTTAAAAGCACCAAACAAGGATATTGTAATAGCAGGATAACTTTGTTGTGTTGTCCGAATAAGCAGATGGAATATCCTCAATAA
Organism: Toxicocalamus goodenoughensis; assembly: GCA_032468175.1. NCBI lineage: Eukaryota > Metazoa > Chordata > Lepidosauria > Squamata > Elapidae > Toxicocalamus > Toxicocalamus goodenoughensis. The sequence goes on from JANHFN010009899.1 coordinate 13,828, forward strand.
AATGCTGCTATGAAGTTCTCCCGTTTAGTCTTTCAGCTGTTCCCTTTTCGTTCTCTGTCCCTCTTACTGAATTTCCTTAGAATTATATTGTTTCTCCCCACTACTTCATTACTGAATGTTTCAAATAATGTCTCTACTTCATAAGATTATTTCTGATCTTTTTGATAACTTTTTGTGTGAGCAATTTTAACCACATGCGTTGGAAGAACTTGAGGGATTGAGTCATTGTCAATAGGCAATTTACTTTCATGTAATATGGCTGTTAACAGTGGTATCCTTTTGGATCAAATTAATTTCCTATATGTTTTTCTGAAAGACTTGCTATTTTTTGTAGATATTCATGTTCTTAAGTACATAACTGAAGGTTATAAAGGATAATAAAAATAAAGGGCTTATTTCATTTTTATGATTCTAGGGTACTTTCCTGTTACAAAACATGCAAGATTAATCTGAATAACTTCTTTGTTTGAATAGATTTAAATGTGAATAATTCTACAACGTAATACATATGTGGGTTTGTATAGCAGATTCCTGCTAATTGTGAATTTTGTATTTGTGAATTTGCTTACTCAAATTTATTTGCAACCGCAAATCAATACTTGTGGTGCTTCACCCTTATGCAGAACAGGGAAAAAATGAGTCTTCTGATAGGCATGTTTCCAGTTGAGGTTTCAATATTTGTTACTGTTTAAGGTGACTGTATAGAATGGAACTACCACAAATACTACTGCAAATGACAAAATTGTATCTTGTTACCTGACTATCTAGACACAGAAACATGTAAATCTAGTTTTTATAAGTATTCATTTCCCCCCTCTTTTTGCGCATTATTTTAAAGTAAGTTTTGAATAGTTCCCAGTGTAATCCTTTCACACCAATATTGGCTGCTTAAATTGGACACTGATATCCCAGTTCCAATTAAATTCAGAAGTCTTTCTCCTTGTTGCAGGGGCTGTATTTGATAGGTTTGATTGGTGTTATACTGAAGGACTCATTTAGTTGAAGACTATTCTTTTTGCAGATATTTTTCAGGGCAGAGACCAAACTAATTAAATCATATCCGACTATCTTAATTTTTCAGAAGTTCAACACTATATAATCACAAAACATTGATATTGTTTTATTGCTAGCTTGTAAGAATACATATACACATCCCAAAATTACACTGTATTCAGTAATTTATTCCAGACTCAAGTACTGAATTTAGTAATGAGTATCTGTTAATGGAAAAATATCTGCCAAAGAAAAGCAGATGTATAGTATATGTGAAAGTAATTTAACAGAACCCAGTCTTAAAACAATTCAAAGATCATAGTCTAATAGATCCAGTATAGAATAGCAAGTACGACACAGAAATTGTCCAAAAATGATAAAAATTGTCAACTCTTAATAATGTTATATTTTGTATAAGAAGTATCAAAATTTTGATGCATAATATAAAAATTCTAATTATATTTAAATAACATCAAAGGATAACAAGCAAAAAACATGGCAAATTTAATACCAGTAAAGATCATTGCCTTTAGTCCAAAATCCTTTCTTTGAACAGCAGGAAAAAACCCTGGTTGTATAGTTATCAGCTAAATTTGAAACATTCATTTTTCTACCAACTTTCATTACATAATATTAGAAAGCAAAACATTGCATCTCAGCAGTAATCAGAGCAAAAAACTAACACCAAGAGTAGAAAATTTTCTGCACAAGCACAGAATTGCAGCATCATGAAAACTTTTAGAATTTGGGATGCTTACTTGTTAGAAAATACAGTCAGCAAGAACCAAGTGTTCTAAAAGGATGTTTTTTATAATGTTAGAACTTTTTTAATATTCTTAATTTCTATTACAGTGCAAGAAAAATGGTCCAGGCCTGTTTCATACTTAACACTGAAAAAGAGCTATAGCAACATATAGAGATATGTGTATGTGTGTATGTAAAATTTTATGTTCTCCACTGTGTCGATGGGAGAATCCAGACTGGGTAGTCTCTTGTCTTGTGCTCTTCAGACTGAGTTGAATTTTGAGGACATGCCTCCCTGGTAACGGTCCCCAGTTTTCAACTCAGTCTCAGTTCGTTCAGATGGCTTCCTTAGAGACTCTGAACCTCTCAAAGGACTTCCAATCCCTGGATTCTTTTGATTGACAGATAACTGGAACAAAAGGGAATTTGGCAGGCAGGCTGTCCGACTCTGCTGAGAGGACGGCCAGGACAGCGGGCAAGGCCCTGCTGGCGCATTCCGCAGCCGTGGAAGGGAGCTGGAGTCCCTGATCGATTGATCACACTCCTATTTTTTAGATCGCCGCGGCAACAGCGTTTCCGCGTAAGCCTGCCTTTTGGTCTGTGGCAAAGTTCAGGTCCCACTGGCAAACCTCCTGGAAACTGAGATTCTGAATCGCCCTGACAACTATGCTACTGCGTAAGCCTGCCTTTTGAATCGTGGCAAAGGACATGGTCATCACTATCACCATTTATACGGCACTATAGACTGGACACCTTTGCCTCTGTGGAGCCGGCCTTCGGCAGGCGCGTCCTCCAAAGAGTACATGTTGAAGCGGGGACTCTAGACCAGACCAATTCCTGTCCATAGGACAGCCAGCTTTGGTGTGTCCCAATCTGGATTCTCCCATTGACACAATGGAGAAGGGGCATCAGTTTTACCTGAGACTCCCTTTCTTGGGAGTTGACAGGAGAATCCAGCCCCACCCTGAGGACTGTCTGGTCCAGAGCCCCAGAGGGGGTACTTTTGGGCTGGAGAAGGACAACAGGATTCGCTTTGGCTTCATTTCAACTGGGGACCATTACAGGGAACTGTGTCCTCAGAATTCAACTCTGTCTGAAGAGCAATGAGACAAGAGACTACCAATCTGGATTTTCCCGTCGACTCTCTGAGAAAGGGTGTCTAAGGTAAGACCAATGCCCCTTCTCAATGGAACAACCCTGGAGGCTATCTGTCTCTCTGCAGTATTTATGCTAAAAACAGTAATTGTTATATATTTTCTCAGAAAAATAAGTTTTCTTTGTTGTCTGGATAAAACAGAATTTCTGACTGTAATATGGAGTCCTTGCTACTCTCTAGAGTTTGGTTGTTTGCTTGCAAATGTTACTTTACCCAACTAGGTATCATCTGATAATGTTCACCAATGTTACTGTTTGGGTAATGAAATGTGAGCAAACTAATAACAAAGCTCAGATAACACCAAGGAGTCTACAGTTCAACTCTGAGCTATACATACAGTATTATCTTCTATTTTAACTGTAATTCTGGCAGAAAAGCAGCTTATTCATTTTACCCATGGTTGCGGCCCTTCCAAATGATAATTTGTTACAAAACGGAGAAGAGGCAACTAGCTATACCACAGTTTTACTTCAACCTGTCTGAATTTAAAAAACAAGCAGCCCTTCTATCCTTTGGGAAAAAAAGTGGTGCCTTTTCAGTATCAGCCATTTTTAACATTTATTTTCATAATGAACTGTAGCAGCATGAGGTCAATCCTTCAGAATATTGTCTTTGTAATTTTTTTAAATTTAGAGGATCTTCTTTTCTTTTTTCTTTTCAGCTAACATACCATTCCCAGGTGTTTATATCCTATATCGGTGGAAAAAAGCATCAGGATTATTACAGTAATGTTCTAGAGTTATGATGCATAGTTATTCTGTTTTGATGACATTCCACTAAGCGCACTCATTTATTTCTATATCTCGATCAGATTGACTTGATTTAATATAAAGCAGAAATGGGGAAAAAGTTACCATTCTGCAACTGTCGATCAAGGCATCTCCTGGCTTTTTCAGTGTAAACTGTCCATCCTTACATTCAATTAACTGTTCGTCCACCAGGATAAAAGACCCAGACCAGGTTCACTGATAGATCCCTTAATGAAAAATTGTAACAATTAACATTTGAATTAATATGTGTTAAATATATTTTGAGTTGACACTCGCTCTCCAGGCTATCCCTTTGTAACTGTTCAAAAAGTAACATAAATATCTACCAATACTTAAGGTTCTAGACCATACAGATTTCGTACAATCATAAACAAAAATCTGTGCCCTGCTTTACATTCCACGAATGCAAAACGTTTGACAAAAATATATTGTTCAGCTCCATACTTAAGCTATACCTTCACATTCTACTCTCTTTCCCTCCATTCTAAGCAAGCAAGCATAAACTACATGGGTACAAAATGTTTTGTGTTTAGCCATTTTGAACATAAAACACCTTCCCCCAATTGCAGAATTGCAACTTGATTGCAGATAGGAACAGTAGATTCACAGTGGAAACAGGTTGTTCTGGAAAAGTTTCATGCTCCAGATACTTCAAAATGAAACATTCTGCACATTGTTATAAAATCAACTATAATTGGAAGTTCTTCTCCCCTCATGACTAATTAAATAGAATTAGAGCTGTTTATACTTGAAGGGAAGATCACTAGGAAATCTCAAGTTGTAGACAATAGATTTGTATGAGTGTCTGTGCAGAGGAAAGCAATGTGTATTGCTTCTACCAAAACTATATGGATTATTTACAAGATATTAAACTTGATTTGACATAGCATTACCCTTTTATTTATCTAGGTATTAGTAAAGCTCTTCATTTTAATAAGTTCCAAAGAAAAGTACATACCACAATAGTATAGGGTGCTTCTTTCTTCTGTGTCTCCTCAGTGCCACTAGATGTGGAAGGCTCTACAGAGCTTGGGCCTGTTGGAGATGTATCAATGAAATTTTCATCTACTACACGGAAACGTATTTCTTCTCCCATATCCATATACAGGTCATGAGCTCCTTCTTCAGTCTCATACTCCCAAACCCATACCTGTTCCGTTTCATCGCTGGGTACATGAAAAGGTTAAGGCAATGTGACAAAAAAGCAAAGAACTGTTCTCTAATGTCCTATAGGGCAGGGTATGGAGTATTGGTTTTAGTTGCAGAAGGACAGATTCTGGTTGAGGGTTAAGACATTTTAATGGGACCAATAAGCATAGGACAGGGGTAGGGAAACTTGGCATATAAAGAATATGTCCTACATTTGTATATTAAACAGTCCCATATAAAGTATATGTCCTACATTTGTATATTAAACAGTCCCATTCAAGTCAAAAATTGATTTCCCCCACAACTGAAAAACCAGT